>JAEMOT010000239.1:0-22985 GCA_019297695.1 Apostasia ramifera
CTTCTTCTCCTTCTTCTTCTTCTTCTTCTTTGACTCTTCTAAAAGCATTGTACAGCCTTAAAGGCTATTATTTTCTTATTAGTGAAACTTGTTCGCTGATCGTCCGGTGGACGTAGGGGATTTCCTCCCTGAACCACCTTAAATCTCTGTGTGCTTTTCTGGTTGCTTCGGACTAAATCTTCTCCTTGAGCCTCTATCAACAGGCTCATCACCTCCTTTGCGCGCCGCCGTCTTCCAGAACTCTCTTTCTTTGGTGTTTCTTGGGATCCCCACATTCCTACGTCAACATATATAATATTAAAAATTTAGTATCAAAAATATAAAATAATTAGATTTTAGTGACATGCATATAATTGTTCTTAATTTTTTAAGATTAATGTACAAAGAGGGTCCAATTTTAGAGAGAACAAAAATGTTATTTTATTATTTATAAAGGTAAATTACATTCGAGCTATTAAGATTAGATCAGAATATCACACAGATCTCTCTGGTTGGGCCAAGAAGGGGGCTAGAGCTGCCGAGCTCCCCTCTCTCTAATTTCAAGAATCTGGATGTAATTTATTACGGAGAATTCAATGAATTGATCTGAAAGAAATGAGTATTCGACCTAAGGGACTTAAATGAGATGATTCAATTTATTAGGACGTGTATGAAATTAGGCCATTTATTTTTCACATTTTTCTGAACAGCTCTTTTTCAACAAGTTGAAGCTGTCATCCACGTTATTATTATTATTATTATTATTTTTGATAAAAATCCACACTTGATTTTAGTATAGTGTTTGTAGTTTTAACAATTTTAATAGGTTTATGGTATAATAGGTAAAATCTAAATAAATGTAAATTTCTTAAAGGTCCCTATAGTTTCAACTATCTTTCAAATTGGTTCTTATCTGACAAGCTCCTTCATCATTTAAAACTTCTTGCCCTCTTTGGCCCATTGAATCATTCCATTAGACCCTTTCAATATCATTCTATAATTTTATCTAAAATTTCTATCATGATTGCCACAACTTGTCACTCAAGAGAAAGGAGATAGTGATTATTAGGTGATATTTAGAATTACTGAAAAAAAAAAACGGCTTCCAACAGATTTTTATGCTTAATGGGACGAGTGCTCCATATAGAAAAATTGAATGGAGTTCCTGACCTTACGATATTGAAATGCTAGTAGGGGATAAAATCGTGAGGCTCAATATGGAACTAGCTAAAGTAGATAATACGTCGATATTTGAGACTGAATCGTGACCATCACCAAAAAAAAAATGCTTAAACTAACAATTTGATCTCACATTATTCCTAAATTTTATTTTTTCCTTTATACAAAACCAACAAAAAATGTTTCAAAATTTTATCAAAATTTTAAAAAAAGATTAAAATTTTTTATGAGATATGTCAAGAGAAAAATCTGTCACGTCAACTAATCCTAACACATAAAAGATTTAGCTTAATCTACTAACAAGTCACTTAAATTATATTTTCGACAAATTTGGAGGGCCCACTCAGGCTAAATCTAAGAGCCAAATAGCTTGAAGCTAGTTAAATAAAATAACTAAATAAATTACTAGCCAGTTACTATTGCTATATCATAGTCTTGCTTCTATCATGCTGTAGCTAGCTAAGAGTAAAGGGGAGTATTCCACCATCAATGCTCAAGCTATCAGGTCTGTCCACGCTACTTAACTGTTTCAGTATTAATGGTGAGAAGGGGTTTCCTCTGAATCTCTGTTGCTAATTCTTTGACTGATGTTGTTCACTCACTGTTCGACTCCGATTAATTCTAATTATTTGATTAGCTCTTCTCAACAATGCTTCCCTTGAATAGTCAGCAGCTTACTTGGAACTTTTTTCTCTCCTTACAGGGAATCCCAGGGGAAGCTATCCCCCTCCTTTTTTTATTATACCCCTCATTAGCCGTAAAACTTTTCTCTAATCCACCTTTTTATTTTTTATTCTAGTTTGAAAATTTTCACTAATATTGTAGAATCCTTACAAGTGTAATCAATTTGAGTATATATAAAATTATCTGTTTTAAAAATATTTATTGGTTATAGGGACTTGAATAAAAAATTTATGAAAATAAATTAAAAAAGCCACCAACTTAATTTGCCTACATCATTGCTTCAATTGGCCATATTATTGGACAAGGTCAAGGTCAAATTCAAAAAAATTGTTAGCTTATTTTATTAAGATAATTACCTACATGCCATACAATTTAATTTTATTTATGTCTTATCCATCCATTCTTAGTTAATTACGCTATGCACACTCAAAAACATTACAAAATCTTACATACACACATTCGAGTTAAAACTTAATCAAAATCTATTTGAAAAAAAATATTCTATTAGTAAATTATTAAAATTATATTTTTACTCTTAATAATATATATTTTTCTCTTCCTCAATACCACACTAAAGTACTGATTTGTCCTAAAATCAATTCACGTCGCAGATATCTCCTTCTTTTGCGGCCACCTAAACATTAAAGTTTTAATAATTTTTAAAATAATATGATGAACGGCTCAGATTTTTTGTAATCTAACTATAGTTAGGTTATTGAAAAATTATGATAACTCATTATAATAAAAATAAGTTAAAATGTGTGTATGTAAGATTTTATAATATTTTGAGTATGCATAGCGTAATTAACTAAGAATGGATGGGTAAAATATAAATAAAACTAAATTATTTGACATGCAGGTAATTATCCCTATTTTATTACCTCATTAATATTTAATTTTTTTTTAAAAAATCTCATTTGTAGTATTTGCCATTTGGTGATAATCAAATTATTGATTAACTCAATTTGCCTTACCAAACAAATTCGGCTATAAATAATAAAATAAATTATTTGCGAGTTTGAAGAACACAAATTGCTTACAAGTACCTCCATATTTGAATTTTGTAACATGGTCCGCGTTAGCTCCTGATTTCACTGTTATGTAAAGCTTGACTGAAATGCAGAGCCCACCCTCAAAATTTATATGACAAAAAAATAAAAATAAAAAAAAAATCAAATTTCAATAAATTAAACCAAAATTTTTAGTCAACTGATTCCATGGGTTAAAATTAGATTTTCATTGTAAAAACTAATAGTCAACTGAATCCGCTTACCCGGTATATTAATTTGCCGTGTTAAATTATTTTATTAAATATATTTTAAATTATTATAATTATAAATTTGTAAATAGTGATACTATAAAATCTATTTTTCTCTTTTATATTTATTTTTATGTTCACATAAATATATATATATAAATAAAAGAATGTCAGTCGGCTATTTATTTATAGTTATTTTATATGAAAGTTATAATTAATATTTTTAAGTTAAAATAATATTTTAAATTTATTAATTTATAAATTTAACATTAAATATCTATTATTTAATGTAAAGAATAATATTATTTTTATAATTTAAAAATAACTATAAATATAGAATATTTATTAATATAATTGATAATTATATTTAATATTATTATAAATAATCTTTTAATAAATTAATGAAAAATATTTTTATGATGTACTAAATTTTTTGATTTATTTACAGATTTCATAATATTATTTATATAATATGTTTAAGATAATAAATATATAATTAAAATGAATTGTTACGGTTAATTGAATAAAAAATGTAATTAATTTAATAGTTAATTTTATTTATTTTATTTTGATGTATATTTTAATTTTAAAAAATTGATAAATATAATTCATTGAAAGCAGTTAACCGGTGTTTACTACTCAAAATCTATTATTAATTAGGATGAAGATCCGAATTAATTTAATACGACATATTTAAATAGAACTGATTAAATCTATTTTCAAATTTATCAAAATAAAAAACTCTTTTATTTTTCAAAAAAAAAAAAAACTCTTTTTTCAAATTGAGATTAGCCAGCAAAACAGCTGTATTATGATTCATAATCAATTTAGATGTGCGAAATATAAATAAAGAAGAATATTTAACATGTAAGTAAGATAAATATGAGTTTTTTTGATAATAAGATAAATATAAGTATTATCTATTTGTCTAAAATGAATATAAATATTTTAGTAGAATTTCGAGCTGTGTAATTAATAGTGTAATCTTAAGTCGTTGAAACACTTTTCAGAAATATAATCACGAGAATAAAGATGAGAATTTCGTTATTAAATGTGCTTGAGCTGTAAATAGCATTAGGATATGTGACCTTCTAGAAGGCACTTAGAGAGAGAGAGAAATTCACTTTTTGTGAGCATTCATGATTAAATATGGCAGAATGTTAGTGCTAGATCATGTTTTATTGAAAGAAAATTGCTAGAGATGCTTCTGACACTCTGATATATATGTAAGATTACGATTCTAAAATATAAAAACTCTTTTTGAAGGACAAAATATCCACAGTTATTACATATTTAAAAACCATGTGATCCACTGGACAGAATAGACAATATCTACAAAGGTATATTATTGCATATAGTAATGGAACCACTACTTATATCTCTAGAGATCATTATGAGTTTATCTACATACTTTTGGAGACCACAGTGGAGGCAAAGCAAGGATGTTGCTTCTCAAAATAAGGTAAAGAGTTCCTCTGAGGCAAATCATATCACACACAGATGAGCATGAGATTTAATTTTATATGAGTTGATTAGGGAGAAGATGTCGCAAATATATCAAAATACATCTTTATTTTTGTAGAAGTGTTTAATGACTGTAAGGCCTACAGATCAAAGAAGATCATATTTATAGAGGCGGGTTGTCCACTTCTCTTTTACTCATAAATCATTGTTAGAATCAGAAAAAAAAAAACTTAAGTTGTGTGACAACTTGATACGGCTTATAAGCTAATCTTATAAATTTAATATTTGATGCGATCTATATTCATAAATTTTTTGGCTGGTAGATTTTATAAATTGTATAAGGGTTAAAATAAAAAATTCATAAATAAATTCAAATTTCAATCTATAATTTAGTAGTTACCTATTAATTTGGAATTTTAAATTCAATAATTATCCATTTATTGAGATGACTGATTTAACCTTGAAAGTTTCTAGAGTTCAACTGTAAAATAGTAGGCGGTCAATAATTTAGGTAATTAATTAATAATTATTATATCAATTATTTCTCTTCCCTACTTCTTCTTTATTATCAACCTTACAGAGAAACGAGAGAGAGAGAGAAAGAGAGAGAGAAGAAGGAAGAAAGGAGAGGGAGGATCGAATCTTTGCAATATAGATGAACATTCACTTGATGCAAATAGAGGAGAATCTAAAGAAAAAATCGCAGGAATTCACAGAAAAATTTGAAATTTCTATGAAAATCGTGAATACAAGATAGGCAAGTGATGATGTCAGTGGGCATCTAAATCTAAATCGTCAAAGAAAATTCTTATTTTGAGTTATATATATACACGTAATGTATGTTTTGGAGGATGAAGATTTGAAAAATCTTATTTTATTTTATTTTTTTGTACTTTAAGGTTTCATATGTTGATTTCTAGCAAAGGATAATCCTTTTAGCAAAAAAAAAAAAGTTACAAATAGGGTTTGTGTCAAAAAACATTTTGCTTATTCAGATTTTATATTTGATTTTTTGTATTATCATAGAAAATATATGTTAAGGTTTTACTTTAAGAAAATGTGTGAGACATACAATTTATATAATTTTGCATATGTGTATATCTACGTTAATATTTAAGAAAAGTAAGAATCTTAGATGAGGCTATTCGTTTTGAGATAAGAGACAATTTACAGAAATTCTGCATTCTCGATCAAGTAAAAATTTAGAGAATTGTGATTAGATGCCCGATCTACAATCAGACAATCCGAACATAATCTCAAGAGGTTAGAGCAGAAGTCCAATCATGGATCGGAGAGACAATTTACAGAAATTCTACATTCTCGATCAAGCAAAAATTTAGAGAATTGTGATTAGATGCCCGATCTACAATCAGACAATCCGAACATAATCTCAAGAGGTTAGAGCAGAAGTCCAATCATGGATCGGAGAGACAATTTACAGAAAATCTACATTCTCGATCAAGCAAAAATTTAGAGAATTGTGATTAGATGCCCGATCTACAATCAGACAATCCGAACATAATCTCAAGAGGTTAGAGCAGAAGTCCAATCATGGATCGGACAGTCTAATCTCACTACACTAGAATTTCTCTTAAACAGATAAAATACATGACCGATCCATTTTGCAATTGATTTTTCCCTAAACTTTTTCTGCATATCTTCTAGTGATTCAATTGATGTTTACATGTTTGACTATTTTGAAGTTTATGTGATATATTTTCGATGAACTTGATCACTAAACTTGAATAATTGATTGGTAAGTATGGGGGGCTTGCGATGATGTTGTTGAGAACAAGCAAAGAAGGTTGATATGATTTAAGATGAAAAGAATATTAATATATGGTTGTGTCTGATAGTGTAGAATGCGACAATTAAATTTGACTCTTGCACATTCATGATTTACAAGTCTGTTTACTTATGTATAAGTGATTGACAACTTCTAGTTTAAAATTATGAGCTCATGCTTATTTACACTTATTTTATTTTAACTTGTTCGAGAATTCTGCCCATTTATTAAGTTTGTGTTTGAAACTGATATCATTTTTATAGTAGATATTACAGATCAAAATCAGTAATACGAGAATAGGGAGGAAGAGATTGATGTTTAGATTTTACTTATAAAGTTATTACTCTTTATTTTTTTTGCTTAAATCTGAGTGTTAAACTTTAGCTGATACGTTATAGTATGATAGAGATGTTTGGCTATTAATTATATCAGGAATATTTGTGATTTATTTTAATAATTGCTATAGTAATCTAGTTATTTGTGTTCTTTTCTTATTTGACTTAGAAAATTTTATTCCCCTTTATTCTATTACTGTAATATTCAGGTTTGATATGAGAAAAATTGGATCTAAAAATAATAATTTTGGACTTATTTATGAGGAGGTGAAATTATGGGCACTAAAATGAAATTATCCAAATAATTGGATTCTTCCATATTTGTTGATGATATATAAATGTATAAGGGATAGATACTTTCAGTGTGTTTTTAGTGATGTTATACATGTGCAAATTATATAACTGTGTGATTTGCTTATTTATTTATTTATAAGGTATTTTATTCCGCGCGACCTAATCAGTTGTATTTCGAGTGCAGTTGGAGTATTAGATACAGGATTAGGGTGGTTGGGTCGTGACAGTTACCCTCGGTCCACTATGGCCCAACCAAGTGTGATCGTCTCATCGAAGGCTTTGGTGTTCGGACATCGCGCTTTGAGCACTTGTCCCATCTTTGACTTACCTTTTTTTGTCTCTCGTTTATGCCTTTGAGCACTGCACAGTAAAAAAGATCTTCCTTATATTTTGCATTTTCCAACAATATGATTGGTGGACTTAATCAAAAAATCAAAAAAAGTCAAATGCTATTTGAGAATTAAAACAAAATTAGAATGCCATCCACGGCAGTCTCCTTATTATTCAAGAACTGAGGGTTGAACACGTAATTTAAAAAGAGTTACCAGATCTATACGGTGTTCTTTCTGAAAATTAATTCTAACATTGATATCAGATAATAAGATTTTCGTTTTCATATCCATAAGAAAATGACTCTTCTTGTACTAATTTTCTTTGAAAAATTAACTCCAGTTTAAATAACATTTAAAATCAAATCAGGTTTTGGGCAATCCTTTTCGTAGATTGTGATTCAATATGAAAAACGGAAAAAAAAAACTCATTTTTGGAGCTTTGGTCAGACCTTCAGCTATAAATACCCTTAACACCACCGAGAAGTTTCACGCTCCCTCCCCCTTCCTCGCCTCATCTCCGGCGTCGGTGAGCTCTCTCCTTCTTTCTCCCTCTTTTTATTTTTTTGTGCTCCTTCTGATATTCTTTTTCCTTCTTTTCTCATATGGCATTTGCAGCAGTCGTCTTAATGGGTGAGTAGGAGAATGACAGTAAAACCCAAATGCCCAAATATCTTCTATTTGCTTTCATTTTTGCACTTTTGCTATTTGACGTGATGGGGCATGTTTTTTGGTTCAAAACTTCAAACCCAAAAATGATAATCTGCAATTCTGAACTTTTCACTTCAATGAGCTCCCTTTACTCAGCTCTCAATTGTTAATGTCTTCCTTGTTATCTTTTTTAGATTCCTCTGCTTTTGACTTGAATGTAAACTGCTAGTTTGGCCATAGTCAGTTATCTTGTTTGATCCCCAGATCTAATTGTTAAGTCTCTCTCTCATTGGTTTCCAACTGACCTAAAAGCTTAAGCTTATAAGTTATGGCCTAATAATAATTTTATATTTTAATACTCCCCCTAACACACTAGCTTATTTGCTTCGCGTGGAGTTCAGTATATACCTTTTTTTTAATTGTTATTCTTATGCTGAGATAATTGGAGATTACTAGGGTTTGAACTTAATACCACGTTATCACTGGTTACCAAATGGTCTAAAAGATTAAGTTTGTAGACATAACTCAAGAATAATTTATATTCTAACAATCACGAGGTTCTACACAAACATTTTCGTGGCCTCACTGTGTTTGCATCTGCATTTGATATCTATTTTCATTGAATTACTAAATGTTTTATACTTGGAGGTCAGTCTCAATGTTTTTTTTTGACTTTCTGAATGAGAGTTGTGTGACTTGATTCAGGTTTTTCAAATTGTTTGAGGATGGGGGCTGCCCAAAGATTTGTATTTGTTATGTGGTTCCTAAGTTGTTGGCTAAGAATTGGAGGAGCTGAATCTGAAGAAAGCTATCTCAAATATAAAGACCCAAAGCAACAATTGAATGTAAGAATAGATGACCTCCTAGGAAGGATGACACTCTTGGAGAAGATTGGTCAGATGGCACAGATCGAACGAAAAAATGCAACACCAGAAGTCATCAAGAACTATTTTATAGGTAAAAGTCGAGTAAAGTTCTTTGAGGGGATTTGTATGCGTGACAGTAAATTCCAAATTTCTCAGAGCATGAAATTTATGGCATAAATAATATGTTCAACACACCTTGTTTCATTATGTGAAAATCAGTTTTGTTTTAAAGAATATTTTATTCTGGAAGTTTGGAAAATCATTATTGAATCAGTAAACTAAAAAAATTAAAACTAAAATGAAAATTAGCAACGTGACTCAACCTCAAGCTAACAACTGGTCGGCACCCACCTTTCACTATTTTTCTTGCTTGTTGAATTTTTGGGCTAGCAATTACTATCACAGTTAAGTGTATTCAACAATCTGATTTGTTTAAAAAGTCAAACAGGAATTAATCATTAATCAGCCATAGTTGTGATATTCTAGATGTAATATTATTTTTGGTTTCTCTAATATATAAATTACTGTATTATGTCATATGAAGTTACAAATTTGCATTAAGCAATAACAAGATGTATTGATCTTGGATTGATGCAGGAAGTGTATTGAGTGAAGGAGGCAGCGCGCCTATTCCACAAGCATCTGCAAAGGATTGGGTGGACATGGTAAATGAGATGCAGAAGGGTGCTCTCTCTTCCCGTCTCGGGATACCGATAATTTATGGAATTGATGCCGTTCATGGCCATAATACAGTATACAATGCTACAATATTTCCGCACAATATTGGTCTTGGAGCTACCAGGTCAAAGTTGTAACAAAAAGAGATATTTTAGAGATAACCCCTAAGCTTAAGCTTATCAGAGAGGTTTCTAGGTTGTTTTCTCTTGGTTACCAAGCAGTGGTTTCACTGCAAACATAGTTATTTTCATACATGATTTCAAAGCCAAATAAGATTCAAATAAGAGAATACTAACCTTTTAGTTTGAGCTCACAACTCAGATTTTTGGTTCATGCATGGAAAGAAATGATGTCGCATTCCCTCTGTGTATATCTACCTAGCACCTTTAAAATTACTCTACTTAGCAGATTGGTGTTTTTTTTTAGAACTTATTGTTGATAAGATTGGTATCTATGTGCATAAGTAGTATGTTAGATTTTTTAGCTTAATTCTTAACCAGTGACTTTGTTTGCAGGGATCCAGACCTGGTGAAAAGGATCGGTGCTGCAACTGCTCTTGAAGTTAGAGCAACAGGCATTCCGTACACTTTTGCTCCAACTATTGCTGTATAAATAAACATAATAATAGTAGCACATTACTTTCATGAGGATTTCATGATTTTTTGAAATATTTCATCAATTTTGAGCTCTTTCATCTTATTTAGGTGTGTCGAGATCCAAGATGGGGTCGCTGTTATGAGAGCTACAGCGAAGATCCCAAGCTTGTTCAGGAGATGACAGCGATCATCTCAGGTCTACAAGGAGATAACTCCGAAAATTCCCTTGGAGTTCCTTTTGTTGCTGGAAAGTAAGATTTGTCCCTGATCCTATATATAATGATTAATATCTCATTTGATTACTTTGATGATATATCAAGCAGGACTAACATAGCTGCTTGTGCTAAGCATTATGTTGGTGATGGTGGAACACATTTGGGCATCAATGAGAACAACACAATCACCAACTTCCATGGGCTTCTTAGCATTCACATGCCTCCTTATTATCATTCTATTATCAGAGGTGTTTCTACTATAATGGTCTCCTACTCAAGCTGGAATGGAGTTAAAATGCATGCTAATCATTACTTATTGACCGGTTTTCTTAAAAACAAGCTTCGATTTCGGGTTAGTAACCAGAAGTAGAAAGTTTAAAATTTTGACTTTATTCAATGTGATTCTTATTAAGTTGTATGTAAACAGGGATTTGTTATATCAGACTATCAAGGGGTTGACAGGATCACAACACCTCCTGGTGTCAATTACACATTCTCTCTCCAAACTGGAGTTCTTGCTGGCATTGACATGGTGAGCAAAAATTTTAGTTGAGATTGATATTGGCTTGATTAAGTTTTTTAAGTTCTGGTTCAAGCCATTCGGTTTGTCTATTTTGTATCGGTTTTGACTCAATCCAATCCGAAATTCTAAAATTTTGTACTTGAAAAGTTTCAAAGAATTTCTATCGTAACAGGTCAGTTTTAGGTCATTTTGGCTGATTTATTCAACCTTTTTGTGTCGCGATTGCTTCACAAGTAGGTTCTAGATCAGATGGAAATCTGGGTCTACATAGAACTACTACCAACTCAACCAACATAATTACAAATAGCACTTCCAAATTTTCTAATAGTTTTGTTCATTTGTTTCAAATAATGCCTTTGGTAATTTTGCAGATAATGATTCCTTATGACTATCCTCGATACTTTTCATCTTTCGTTGAACTTTTTTATAAGAATGTTATTCCAATGAGCCGAATTGATGATGCTGTGAGGAGGATCCTTCGTGTCAAGTTCTCAATGGGTCTCTTTGAAAACCCATATGGTGATTATAACTTGGCCAATGAGATAGGAAAAAAGGTACTATTGATTTCTTCTATTTATTTATTCATTTTTATCATGAATAACAATTTTATTCATGTTACTTATAAGATATAGTTTTTGATCTTTCTTCAATAATCATTCACTTTTAGTGCTAAATAAATTTTATCAAATTAATTGTATGTATGTTAATCTACAAATAAAATTAGAGCTAAATAAGGAGCTGTTATTTCATAGAGTGTAATGAAAACTCAGATGAGAATCATGTATATAGAAGCATAGAGATCTTGCAAGGGAAGCAGTGAGGAAATCATTGGTGCTGCTAAAAAATGGCAAGGCCCTTGGGAGGCCATTGCTTCCTCTCCCTAAGAAAGCAAAGAAAATTCTTGTTGCTGGCACACATGCCCACAACTTGGGCTACCAGTGTGGAGGATGGACAATCCAATGGCAAGGGGTTCCTGGCAACAACCTCACTACTGGTACATTGCATAATTTGCATTGCTTTCATATTTCATTTATTTATAAAAAAAAATTGGATTTGCCAAAACATTGGATAAATTACACCTAGGTCTGTGAGATTTAGTTTGTCTCCTACATAGGCTTATATCTTTTCACTTAAGTTTCGAGGTTGCTTGATTGAAGGGATGGAGAGGGGAGGGAAGGGGAGGGGAGGGGATGTAGACCCTGGAATTAAGAAAGGGAAGAAGACAAAGGAAGAGGAAGAAGAAGAAGATGGAGGAAAAGAGGATGAAAAGGAGAAACTAGAATAATTTTATTTCATTTCTAAGCTGCTGCTAAATAGTAGGGCAGTTTATAAAAAAAGAAATAACTTGTTAGAAATGAAACAATTAAAGCTAATAAATTGAACTAAAATATTTTTCTTAACAACTTGAATGCTTAATAGGAAATGTTTTTCGCCTTTCTTGCGCTTAGATTATTTGAACTTAAAATTACTAGAATTGACGATGGATTTCCATTAGAAGGGAGGGAGGGTGCTTAGAGGGGGAGGGATGTGAGGGTGGGAAGAAATTCCCTAATTATTCGATACTATTCTAATGTTTTGCAAATAATGATTTTCTTTTTTTCTGTGAGATTAAATGTTAATACTTTTTTTATTTTTAAAACAGGAACAACACTGCTTGAAGCTATTAAATCTATTGTTGACTTAAACACAGAAGTTGTCTATTTTGAGAACCCAGACTCATATCTTCTTCAGAAGAATGAGTTCGCATATGCTATTGTGGCAGTGGGAGAATTTCCTTATGCAGAAACCTTCGGTGATAGCTTAAATCTTACCATTCCAAACCCTGGACCACAAATCATTCAAACTGTGTGTAAACATATCAAATGTGTTGTTGTTATAATATCTGGTAGACCTGTTGTCATCCAACCTTACATCAAAGAAATCGATGCACTTGTGGCCGCTTGGCTCCCAGGAACTGAAGGCCGTGGCATGACCGACGTCCTCTTTGGCGACTTCGGGTTCACCGGAAAGCTCTCCCAAACATGGTTCAAGTCTGTGGAACAACTACCGATGAATGTTGGTGACCCTCATTATGATCCGCTCTACCCGTTTGGTTTTGGGTTGACAACTGACCCTATAAGCTCAAACTACTGAGTCCTTTTTCTTCTCTGTCATGCTTTGATTTCTTCCTAGGGTCAACATTGTCATGCTTTACCTTACCATAGATTGAGAAAATGTTGAAATGTGATGGAAATGTAACAAGGGCCTCAAGGCAAATTTTAGTGGAATAATGTATTGAAAGGAGGAATAAAACTGGTTCATCGTTTTCTCAAATTGATTATTTTAGTGAAATAATTATCAATTTTTTGAAAGGAGGAATAATTTTAGTGGAATAATTATCACTCTAATTTTTCATAATTTAGATTTCAATTGAATTCTTATTTACTCTATCTTGTTTAAGGTGGCTAAAAATCGATTTCGAGCAAACTAGGTTGAATTAAAAAATTAAATTTTTCAATTTTGAATTGAGTTAGCTAAAAAAAATTCTTGATTTTGAGTTAACTTTTGAGTTTAATCAAACTTAATTATAAACAATATTTTTTTATAAAAATATCTATTATACATATTAATTATATTAAAATATAATATTAGAAATTCACTTTTAAATTTTAAATTTATATTACAACGCATTTATATAAAAAATTCTCTTTTATATTATTAAAAATTATAAATGTATGCATTTTATATATATATATATATTGAGTTGAATCAATTTTTTTCGAGCAAGTTAATTTTAAGTTAAATAAAAATTGAGTCTATTTTAAATCAAACAAAAATTAATTAAGTTTCAAATGAATTTTAATTTTTACATAAGATTGCTACCTCCAATCTTCTCTCCTTTTTTTTTTTAACTGAGCTTGGGCTAGAAGTGCCATCTGATTCATTTTATTTAAAATATATTGAAAATAACATATTGTAGAGGTATTTTATGTAAAAATAACATATTGTAGAAGTATAATTGATGTTGAGTTTTAAACTAATTTTGAGTTATCAACATGCTTTAGATTTGCTTTATAAGAAAATGAAATTGAATTTAAATGCACAATAAATTATAAATTATATTTTGGTCCTTTTTATAACAAGACTAATTTAATTATGCTAAAAACTACAATAATTTATTTATTATAAAAGTTAAAAAAAATATTAAATTAACTTTTAATACAAAAAAATTTTATTTTATTTTATATCATACATCATTTTCAATACTTAATTAACTTTATTTTAAGAAAATAATATAAATTTAATGTCAAGTCTAAATTGACTTAATCAACTTTTTTTTCTATAATTATGTTATTTTAGTTTATTAAATTCAGCCCGCCAATAATGAGCCTAGTTGTGGCCTTCGAATCAGCGGCCCCTATTGGCCAGTTGAATCAGCCAGATCCAAAGCCCGTTTGGTTCGAGCTTTTTTTTTTACAAAAAAAAAAAAATTTCATTTTTTAAGTTTAATGAGAGATAAAATTTATTTTAATATTAAAAAAAATATAAAATGTGAAATACTTTCAATTTTAATATTTGTATTTGTGTTAAATGTGAAATAAAATTAATTTTTATGGTTGAAATTTGTATTAGACAAAAAACTTGCCTTAAACCAAACGAGGTCATGCTCTGGAAAATAATGATACCAAAATGAAGTCTCGAAATAAATAAAATTGTAGGACAAATTTGTAAAAGTATTGGCTTACCTATCTCTTTTTTTTTTTGTCTACCTATTTCCACTTTTATTGATGAGGTACCCATTTTCGCCCTACCATGCTCTGCCCGGATTCTAATTTTTATAAACTCGTACCTACCTCGTTCTACCCCGTTTCTTCTCTGTGGATTGGGTTACCAGGCCCGACCCACCCCTACTTTGTGATTTAACTATGAGTTTGTCCATGCAAAATAACAAAGACTATTTAATACCAAAGATAATATCATGTATATAAGTTAAAATACTACAAAATTTTGTATATTAATTTCATAAATTACTAAGTTAAAATAAAATCTTAATTGTATAATAAATTTAAAATTTATATACAAATTTAACTATTTTTTAAATTTTTAACATCTATGTAATTTTTCTCATCCTAAAAAGGAACAAATATTTTTTTAAATAATTATAAAACTAAAAAATAACTATTATAATTTAAAATATAAATATTTAAAAAAGTAAATTAAGATTACTATAAAAAGTAAAGTAAATCAAGTTTCATAAAATCATTCGGGTATTAGATTTTTAAAATTTTTGAGTTGCATCAAGTCGGGTATGGGACAAGGCGGGTATGATTTACTCGTACCCGAACCCGCCCCATTTTATAACAGGGCGGGGTAGATCGCGGGTCATGGAAGAAGTTTGACTATCCATACTCGTCCCATTTGGGGCAAGTCAGGGCAGTTTAATTGGGTAATAGAATAAATTGCCACCTCTACTAGTGACTGTATGGTCCGATGCGAGTAGGCCTGTCAACGGGTTGAATCATGATCCAATTCGATCTGAGTTCCGATTCAATTATCTTATTAAACGAAATAATTTTTGAATCTGAACTATTAATTCGGAATCTGATCTGATCGGTTTATATATTGAGTGGGTCGGATCCGAGTCGGCACTGATCCGATTAGATAAAAATCTAATCTGATTTTTTTTAAATAATATTATATATTTTTATTAATTTTTGTAATAATAAATGTAAAAATAGAATATAAAGGTTAAATTTTTATTTAAATTTAGTTATATAAAATTTTATTAGATGACTATATATTATTAGTTTATATTATATTTAAATTATTTTGATTGTTTTTATTAAGTTTCTGATTTTATAAATTTTTTTTTATAATATTATTTCAAAAATTAAATATTTTATTTTTTTATAATATTTTTATTATTATTATTATTTTTATTATATATATATACATATAATTTTTGTGATGATTTAAAATAAAATATAAATATTTTAATTTAGGTTTATTAAAATTAATTTTTTTAATAAAAATAAATACATATTATTTACATATTTTATTTTTATATTTTTAATTCATATTCAAAATTAATTATTTGATAATATATGAATTAATTAATATTATTATTATTATACATATAAATTTAAAACGAACAAAAAATTCTCATATTTTTTAAGAAAATTAATAATTTAAATAAATAAATTATAGTTAGTATAAGTTTTAAGTTGGCCCGAAATTCAATCCGAAAACTTGACCCGCCACAGAACATGAATCTAATCTGGGTCAAAGCTAACCCGATCCAAATTCGACCTATTGATAGGCCTAGACGCCAGAGTCCGACCGATCTAATACAGTGAATCATCTAGGCCATATTTTACGTCCAACATAAATACAAATATTAAGATTATTTTTATTTCACATTTTTCATATTTTATAATATTAAATTAAATTTTAATAAAATAATTATTTTTCTCACTGGTCAACGACCATTTCCATCTAATTAATTAATAGATAAAGCTTTAAATACTACGATTAATTAATTAACATTTAATGAATAAATTGAATTTAAAAAACTGTACCGGTGCGAATTTTAAATGGCAAATAACTCTGAGGTCCCTGATATCTACAGATCATTACAAGTAGATCTCAACTTCTAAATTCATAATTGTGACCTACATATAACTCATTTATAAATAGAGACAAGGTTTTGTAAAAATGAAAAATTTTGTAATAATTTATTCTAGGGTTTCAATTTTCAAACCCTGCTCTCTCTCTCTCCGGCGGACCGCCGAGCTTCGATTTCACGTCCATCGCTGTTCAGCTCCTCCTTTCTCACCTTTTCGTCCGACGACGGGGAGCTCTTCCTCCTCATCAGCTCGTCCATCTCCGGAGGACGAGTAGGAAAACAGCATATGGCTGTAGAAATTGTCAGAATGCCGCGGCTCAGGTTGTCACCACTACGGCTGCATCCATGAATGTGGATGCCTACGATAGAGAAGGAGGAGGAGAACAGCTGCCGTGCATCTGCTCCTGCCTCTGCTGCGTCGCAGATTCGCTTGCCGCTGCCCAATGGTGTCGAAAGTTGAAGCATAAGACCGACGAGATGGGGAAAGTGTTGTGGAATAATATGCAGCATAAAATTCGAATCGCCGAATGTATAATTAGCCAAATAATTCGTGTTAATAAATATGAGAATTAATGATAATAAAAGAACGAAGCAACCACAAGAATATTATATTTAGTTATTTACGTGATAAGCCCATAAGATTTGTTTACTTTGCTTTAAAAGTTCACAAACATCAAAATACGTTATACACGTCCACAATAATTACTATACAGTTTACTAGGATCCAGACTATTTAAAAAAAATTCCAATCAGATCGAACATAATGCTTTCTGTCAAAAATATCAATAATACTTCAAAAAAAATAAAATAAATTTTTTTTAATTTATTATTTTACATTTGTGCACTTGAGCTGTCGACCTCGTGGTTGTGCACTGCTCGCACGGCCTCAAATGCAAGCCGCCAGGCCCAGGTGGTCACGCTCGCGGCGTCACACGCAGGGGGCTGCATCCGCGGCGACGCGCGTAGCCTCGCGCTCAAGTGGCTGCCATCATGGTTGCTCGTTGCTGCTCATAAGGCCTTGCCCGCAAGTGGCCGCGCGAGCAAGTTGCTGCCCTCGCGGTTGCTCGCGGCTGCGCCTGCAACCTGGCGCACAGGGCGGCCTCGGGCGCAGGCAACCGCCGTCACGGTGACGGACGACTCGATCCGACAAGCTTGTACAAGTCTGGCGAGGCTAAAAACAGTAGTGACATGCTTTGAAAATTGATAGATTAACTGTATTTTTGTCATTTTAAAAATAAATGATAGATTTTGTTATGAAAAAATCATAATATTTTGTGTAATATTTTTTATGAATCTGAATAGTACATTTTGAGATTTGTGAGTTTTTATAACATAATAGGCAAACTTCAAGGACCAAAATGTAATTACCCTAATAATAGTAATAATAATAATAATAATAATTATTATTATTATTATTATTTATATGGAGTTGATATCTGAGTTGGAATTAAATTAGATTTGATAATCTTCAAAGCAAATTAAATTATTTACTTATTTTTGCATGCTATATTAGCTATATTTTTTAAAGATAATTTTGTTAGCTACTATTTACATGTAAGGGAGTTAATATGAATCGAAAATCAAAAATCGATCAAAAATTGAATCGATTTTAGATCGAATCGAAATCTAGTCGAGCTGAATGAGCCGACTAATGAGCCAAAAATTCGGCTCGGTAATAATTTCAAATCGATTTTGAGTCGGGTAGGCTCGGCTCGATCCAGCTCGAAATTGGCTCTAATTAAAATATATTTTATATTATAATACATATACATAATATATGTATATAATATATATTAAATATAATATATATATGTTATATAATATATATAATAAACCGAGCAGATCTCGAGTTGGATCGAATCGAGCTTACCCGGCTTGAGAAAAAAAAATTGAAATTTGATTCATTTTCAAGCTGGCTCGAAAATGAATCAAAATCGGCTCGAAGTCAATTGGAATCGACCTCGAGCCGGCTCGAAGTCGAACCCAACCGAGCTCGAGTTGATTTCAAGTCGATCGAAATGTAATCAATCTGATTTCGAGCTGGCATTAGCTCGGCTCGAAATCGGATCGGTAGCAGCCCTATTTACATGTATGTATCTCATGATTCAAATATAAATATCAGCTAATATAAATATGTAAACAATATCAGCTGATATTTTATTTTTTCGCGCTTCTACATTTCATATAAATGACAACATTAAAGTAATTTTATTCATATAATACATAATTATTAACATAATTTATTGAAATTTTCACCTTAAAAAGCATCCCAAAAAAATATAAATATAAAATTCAAAAAATAACATTTAACCAAACAAATCATAAATTGGGTATAGCACTATTGTAGTCTCTTCGGAGACATCCGATAAAATTGGAACGATACAGCAAAAATTAGCATGGCCCTTGCGAAAGAATGACACGCACAAATCGAGAAATGAGTATAGCACTATTGCAGAGAATTTTACCTATTAAAAAACTAATATTTTAAATACAGCTAACACTCTTTCGAGTTGAATGTGAGAGAATGAAGTTCAAACTTAAAAAAAAATGGCATTACACCTCTCTCTTTTTCTCGAATGACACCCAATAATAAGGCATTATGTGACACCACATGAGCACTGCCCGTCCAACGACCAACACCCTTTAATGGTATCGAAATATTATTTAAAAATATTTACTTGGTATGAATAATTTTTGCTTGGTATAAATATTTTTTTAATTATTATAAATATTATTTGTTTGGTATAGGCATTTGTTTACTTGGTATATCCATTTTTACTTGATATATGTATTATACTAAATAAAAATATATAAATGATTTTTGAACAACTTGCCTGATAAGTTATCGAAACCCAATAATTGTGACCGGAAGTGAACCATGTTACACAAACAAGTGGATCCCGCCGTGAACGACGTTAAGATTGAATAGAGCATCCGGTAGGTATAACCAGACGGTTTGATGTACTATCAAAAAAATAAGTATTCACTTAAGTATTCATTTAAAAAAATAAATATAACTTGAGATTAAATATATAACATTTATCAACATTTTGGTCAATTGATACTTGTCTGATCTTAAACTATATCTACTTTTTTGGACCAACACCTATCTGATACCTACTTTGATCTTTCGGAATAAATCATCCGATTAGTGACCACATGGTCTACTTTTCTACCAGATCTATCATAATCGAACAATCTGATGCAGAAATAGGACAGTTCGATCATTTGATGGTGACTTACGTTTACAACATTCTTTCCGTGGTGAGCCCTCTCAACTCCTCATGGCACAGCATAAATAGCAAGTAAACCGTTGGCATAATTTGCTCATCGCACACAATAATTTTTTGTTAGTCTCACGCAATTTCTCTCTCTCTCTCTCTCTCTCTCTCTATTATTGAGTTCTCGTGAGCTCAGCAACCCATTCATTCAGCACCCAATAATAAAGTGTCATATGGCATTGCACATCAGGGCATCATATCCACATGAGCCCCGCCCGTCCAACAGTCAACACCCTTTAATGGTATCAAAATATTATTTAAAATTAAGTGTGTTAGGCACCGCATGAGCCACAAACCCGCACCTTCCCACATGGCGTCGTATAAATGATTTTTGAACAACTTGCTTGATAAGTTATCGAAACCCAATAATCGGGACTGGAAATGAACGATGTTACACAAACAAGTGGATCCCGCCTTAAACAAAATGCCATGAACGACGTTAACATTGAATAGAGCATCCGGTAGGCATAACCAGACAATTTGATGCACTATCAAAAAAATAAGTATTCAGTTAAGTATTCATTTAAAAAAATAGGTATAGCTTAAGACTAAATATATATTACATCTACCACTAAGTGTGTTAGGCGCCGCCTGAGCCGCACACCGCACCTGCCACATGGCGTCATATAATTGGCTTTTGAACAACTTGCTTGATAAGCTATCCGAACTCAATAATATATATATACCAACTCACTTGCAATAATATTCATTCGCGTAGCCAAAATGACATGTCCGAAGAATCCTATTTAAGTTCACAAAATAAAGGCAAACATTCAAATTCACTATGAAAGAAGAAAAACTATATCATATAAATAAGCAGAGGTCATATCTAAAGATACGACTTATGTTGAACAAGAATCTTGAAATTATACTAACTATTTACTTTGCAAATATAAATGATTATTTGAAGATTTACCCCCTAGAAGCTTACCTCAATTCAATGGGTACACAGCAATGAATGGCATGAGGACAGATCCAATCCAGAGCTTCCCATCCTTCTCCTCCACCTCACTCACAGCTTTCACCACCTTCCCCTGCTGATCCTCCAGCAAATCCAGCAGCTTCCCATCGGGGCTGTACTTGGCAATAACAGCATGAAGCCTCCCACCAACAAGCATCAGAAAATGGAATTTGGCCGGAATTGGGAGCTTCAACAAAAGCTTCGACAAGCTTGGGCTTTTCCCCATGAAATAAGCATACTTGCTGACACGGCAATGGATCGCGACCCAGAAGTCACCCTCCTTGTTTGCTCTCACATTATCTGGAATTCCGGGAAGGACTGCAAAAACTTCAGATTTTCCAGCCTTCTCCCCCTTCAACCAGTATCTGAACAACCTGCATTGGGGTGGAAAATTGGAGAAGATGAGCAAGAACAAGATGATCGAGAGTGACCAGATCTGGATACTAAACCTTGCACGGGATAGCTCGGCAAATACGATGAATGATCCATCCTTGCTCATAGAGACACCATTAGGAAATTGAAGGTCTTGCAGGAGGACCATGGTTTCATTCGTAGTAGGATTGTATTTCAGCAGCCTCCCAGAGGGTTCTGCGGTGAATGCCAATTGAATGAAGTTCCTGAGAATAACAGAACTTCAATAGTGTAACATCATTTTGGCTTCATGGAAGACATAGAAACATGTACTTCAATAGTTAACATCATTTTGGCTTCGTGGAAGACACAGAAAACCATGTTTTGTTTTCATTGCAACACTCTAACAGAGAGATCCTATTATTCTTAATGGAAGTAGCGGTGCTTGTATTTGTCTGAGCAAGGGAAGGAAACAGGTGAAGTTCTAATCAAGATGACTGTTAAATCTATAATAGCAAACTGATAAAAGCTAAAGCTTAATGCCCGGGAATGATTTTATATTATGTTTGAGATAATTGAGAATTTGAGGATTACCGGGGTTTGAACTTGAGATTTTTGCCTCTGATATCATGCTGACCTAAAAGCTTAAGCTAGTAGATAAATAGCTCGGGAATGATTTTATATTCTTACAATGACAAATGCGGCAAAATAGAATAATGAGAGATGGTGGCACAGGTAAACTAGTAACAGAAGGTCAGAATTCTAAATGCAATAAATATCAAAATAAAACTTTGCAGTGAATTTAAATGGAGGAATTACATGAACTCTGGTGCAATCTTAGCAAGAAAATATATTTAGGTCTTCAATACACTCAAAAGGCTGCTAATTCTTTTAAACACTACAAAATAGCTCCCTTTACCTTCCGTTAGCAGCCCTTAGGACCAAAACTCTAGATTAATTTTACTATCTATTTATCGTTTCTGAAATTAAATGCATCAACGATGCCTTAGCCAGTTAACAAATAAATTACCAATTCCTTTATACACAAAAAAAACTCACGCTTTTTTTCGAGTATTTAGAAGAACTAAAAGGCTCGCATGAACAAGTATAATCCGTTAAGATAAAATGCATCTTGAAAAATTGGTGTGCTTAATGGCGCACCCCGTTTAGTTCAGGGCATTCATAATTCTAGAAGTTGTAAGGCATCCAAAAGAATTTTATGGCTTGTGGGTAATATAAAAATATAATGGGGTTAATGTGTAATTTGCTCAAGTCACAAGGTACGCATGCAGCTACTCCATTAATACTTACAAAATAATTTTTTATTGTCAAATGATGCTTGAGAATGAGGACCTTAAACATTAAAAAGCAGCTATGAGACAAATGAAGAGGTGGAATACCTTCTCTGATAATTGTAGCTGCTATCAGTAAAATATATATTCCCTTCCTCATCAATATCAAGATCATTGGTGAATCTGAAAGGGATTCCTTCTGCCTCCCAGGTTAGTGGTGTAGCCAACCCACCTTCTGGACCTACCTTAAGCAAGCCAAAATATGCATCGGCAATATACAGGTCACCTGTTTTCTTGCTGAATCGAAGGCCAAGTGGCCGACCGCAGATATGTTCATTCTCCAAGTAACTAAAAGGAGATGCTTTTGGGTTGCATATCTCTGATCTAAAATGGAAATAAAACAAAATTTGCTGTTAAGAGACCAAAGCATGTGGACAAAAGAAAAAACTAAATAAAGAGAATATAGAAAATTTACAAAACAAGGTGCCTAGGCAAAATATCTCACTTTGGCCTGAGAAACTCGCCTCCTACTTGAGTTAAAATACCATCAAGTTTATTTCAACAAATGAAACTGTTCTATGACTTCACACAAACTCTACCATTTTTAGATCATGATATTAACCATTTACTTCAAATGAAACATGAACAAATCCTCCTT
>JAEMOT010000239.1:33252-52873 GCA_019297695.1 Apostasia ramifera
AAAAAAATAAAAAAAGGACCCAGATGATAATTTTTGAAAACTTAGGGACCCCGATGATATAATTTTAAAAACGTGAACCTGTGTGATAATAACCCTTAAACTCAATAACCTGGGTGAAATTTGCCCAATATTTTATCACTGATAAACTTTTATTACCTTCAATCCAAAATAATTTAAAAATAAATTTTATTTTCAAATTTTAATAAAAAAATTTATTTAATTTCACATCTTATTTTATTTTTATCATAATTATTAATTTTATTTTATAAACTATAATACTTTAGAAGTAAATATTATTCAGGTCCTTGAGATTGACATTAAAATTTCAATCACAATCTTTTTATTTAATTTAATTTTTTTATTTTTTAAATAAAATTTATATTAAAGTTAAAGATATAAATATAAAAGAACTAAATACCCTTTCTTCTACCTTCAACAAGCGTTGCCATTGTTGCATCGCCATCGGTGTAGCCACACAGGGACACAGCATCAGTGCTGGCCATAGCAGCGTAGGCAAAAGTGGGTGTGTGATGCTCATGATTGAAGAGAATGAAGAGTGATCACTGAGTGATATTCTGATTAAAGAGAATTATTGGAGTAAAGTGAGGCTTCTATCAGGCTTCTAGGCTAATAAATAGTAGTGAGAGGTGCACAAGAAAGAATCATCTTTTATCAGAAGTGGGGAGATCTTGAGCTATATAAATAGAAAATGCTGTTCCAAATGAGAGAGGCATATTTTAGGGTAAAACCGTGAGGCTAATGATGAAAAATATCATAGTTAAATATACTCGAGCTAAAGTAGTAATGAGATGAGTAACTTTCTGGGAAATACTTAAGTTATGCAATTCTCTAAATATCAAAATAAATAATACCTCTATATTTAGATCACAGGATATTACAGGGTGCAATTCTACAAGCCAGGTGGGCTGCAGAGCGACCCCACACTCGCAGGTAGTCCCCATGCACATAGGGTGTCCCACACCCACAGGGCTAGTGAGCAAAGTAACCTGCGCCTGCACATGCCGGCATGGTTGAGCATGGGCAGTATCGGTGTTGTGGCTCTATGAGGCTGGGCGCGTGGATGGCGTCGCCACGACAGTGGCAGTCCCGCCTTAGTGATACATCGGCTAGAGGTGAAAGAGATCTAGGAGTATCTTAGCCTCTTTTTTAATTTATATATTTAATTTACATATAAAGTTTATTTAAAAGAGGACATAAATTTTAAATTATGTAAAAAACATCTAATTGGAATTTTAATATCAATTTCAAAATTTTCATTAATTTTTTTTTGAAAATCTATTAAGTTATTAACTTCAAACTTCTAGAACTTAGATAATATTTACCCAAACTTTCATCATAACATAGATTTTAATGGCATTTTTGGGACTAAATTGTTCTCTTCCCACTTTCTCACTCACCCCTCTCCGTCTCTCTCGTTAGCTGTCGACATGCCGTCCTCCGTGTGAATTTTGCCGCTTCCAATTTTGGAATAATATTATGTAGCTTTAATAAATGATTAAACGAAATTTGATTAATATTATTTTAATATTATATCATATTAGTTATTTAAATATTTTTATATTTAAATATTATTTTTTAAATTATAATTTCATAATTTTTTACAAAATTATCTATACATATTATCAAACCAAATAGTTAATTTCACCGTTCATATATTAATATATTGAGTAAATAGTTTTGATTAATCATAGAATTTTTATAATAAAAATCTAACTCTAAATTAGGATAGTTTGGTTTTACAAAATAAAAATTGAAACTGAACCTATCGGTTAAGTTAATCGAAAATTTCAGTCCAATTTATTCAAATTTAAATTAATTTTTCAAATTCATTTCAATTTATTTTGCTCAGCCCTATGTTTGCAATAAAACCAACAATCTGGTAGTAGAAAATTTGCAGCAAAAATTAATTATTTGCTGAATATATATTTATATTTATATAAAGTAAATTGCTTTGTCTTCTAAATTTTAGAAACAATACTTCTTTATAGTAATTTTAGAAGCAATACTTAAATCACAGAAAAATTCTAAAATAATGTCAAAGAAACTTATATAGAAAATTTAGCATATAATAGTATAATCCTAATTAAATAATATTTAATCCCATAACATAACAAATTGAGTGAAAAAAAAAAAGCTCCACTCATTGGAACACTTGTGCTAAGAGAGTCATTATATCAACTACTTTAATTAGAAAGAAATTAAATGCGACTCCGTAAACGTATTTAACTTATGATTGTGAGTATTTTGTAGTGTTACAAGCTCTTTAATGTTTGAGACGTTACTGGTTAGCATTAGAATTTATATTGTACTCTGATTATTAGGCATTATAATATTTTAATACTCGAAAGAAGTTGAGTACTTGGCATACAAAATGGTTAAAATAAATTCCTGCAAAAATACGTGTTTGTACTCAAACATTAATCTGGAGTTGAAAAAAAATATGTATATTTACTATATCAAATAACTATATATACTGCTTCATGGATTCATGGTAGCTAGGGTTTGAGAAGTTAGTGACACCTTTTGTTTATACTTTAAACGAAATCTACACTCACCTAATAGGACTCAATGCTAGGAATTTTAAATATTATGAGATAGAAAATAATTATTTATTTCAAGGTACTTGTTTGTGTTAAGGAAGTTATTCATCGAGAAGTTACACTCTGAAGATGTAACATTCTGTGATCTAAATATAGAGATATTATCTGTTTTGATTTTAGGGAACTGTGTGACTTAAGTACTTTCCTAGAGGTCACCTATCATAATACTACTCCAATCCAAGCACACTTAACTGCTGAGTATCTATCATTAGCTTCATGATTTTATCTCAAACTGTGTCTTTATTATTTGAGATTATATTATTTACTTATACAGCTCAGAATTTTCTTTCCTTTTTGATGTGAGATGATTCATTTTTGTGCCTCTCTCACTGCTATTTATTGACCTAAAAGATTGCTAGGGACCGCACTTTGTATCAGTGATTTCCTTTTCTTAAGATATCACCCAACGATCAGCACCTCTACTTTCTTTGGCCACAAACAACATAGAAGAATTATCTAAGTACTTCAACTGAAAAAAAACTATAATACATTGAACAATGAGCCCTTTCCCTTATTTATAGGTTTTGGGAAATAGGAATATCTAGACATGGGCATTTACATGCGTGAACTCATCGTGTTTCTTATATAAATACATCTAGTTTCTTTACGGCTATTCGAGATATTACCTAGCTAAAAATGTTCAACAGAATTACTTTTTGATAAAAGACAACTACTATATTAAATATTGATCATTAAGTAGATGCTACAAGTACAAATGATGTGGTAGAGATGATTAACAAGTCCTATTACTTAAAACTGTATTTGAAGCCGAAAATTTAAATTGAGTGATGAAGTCGAACAAAGGAGACGAGTAGATTTACCAAATAGAAGAACCATATAATTCAACTCATGGCTGGCATGCTCTTTCAAATTAAATCACCTTCCTCAAAATGCCTTAATGCGCTATTAGTAATATAATTTATACCTCCATATCATGTACATGTTGCCCATGATCTCAACATATTAAAGAAATTTTGTCTTGAATCTCTCTATCTATTTAATTCAGTACTACTATCTTAATTTCTTTCTTACAATTCTATTCACAATAATATATTGTACCTCTGGTGCTCCGGGCCTTGGCAATCCGACTAGCTTGGCAAAATAGCACTGTAATTTGGGGAGAAGGGATGCCTCCGCAAAAAAGTGGTCACAGTACTGAGCAAGCTCGGGCAACTGTTTATCAAAAACACAAATCTTGCATATTCGTAAAATTATATATGGCAGTCGATGCTTGCTCGGTGCTGAAAGATTAAGAACTCAGTGAACTGAGTCAGTGATGGAAGCCCCAATTCGTATAACTTAGCCCCCTCCCTCTCAACCAATCCCCATGAGTAAAATCAAATGGCATCGTTTGTAAATTTGAGTAAAGAAAAAATTACGAACGTAATTCATATTCTTAGCCATGTATTCTGTTTCCTTCTACGGTTCTACCTCATCGCGGCCAGAGGAGCCACCTCCGCCAGCGGCGTCGCCATCGGGCTGGGCGCCGGCGACGACCTGCAAACCGGGCACGTCGGGCGCCGCCGCAGCCACGGGTCAACGCACCCGACGTGGAAGACGTGCCCGCACTCCGGCAGCTGCCGGACCAGATCGCCGTCGCCGTAATCCACCAGGCATACGGAGCAGCAGCCGCCGCCGGTTGCCCGAGGGTCCCGCCGCTTCGCCTCCGCGTACGTGATCTCCGGCCAGCTCTTCAGAGTAGCCTCGTCAACGCCGCCCTCCACGTCGACGCTTGCGCCGCCGCCGTTTCCGGCGCCCACGTGGTTTTGCCCCCGGCGAGGCCGCCGGCGTCTGTAGTCGGAGCGCGCGCAGAAGTAGGACATGAAGGTGATGGTGGAGATGAGGAGGAGGATGCCGATGGAGATGCCCAGACCGTAGCCGAACTTGCTGATCTTGCCAGAAGACAAGGCGGCGTCCGGCGAGTTCTCGGCGGCAGAAGACGCCGGGTTGGTGGGGAACGATAAGCTGCCGCCGCCGCCGTTCATTGGAATTAGAAGGGGTGGGAGGGGAGGGAGGGAGAGGAGCTGGGAGGGCATCAGGGGATGTCAATTATGTAAATTTAATTTAATTTTCAGTCATTTTATTTAATATAAAACGCATGCAACTCATAATATATTCAATATTTATATTTTAATAAATATATTTAAATATTTATAATTTCTATTAAAGTATTTTCATATTTTAAAAATTATATATTATAGAGATTAAGTTATAGAAACATACATTATATATAATATTAAAAATAAATTTTGATTCAACTCAATAATTCCCTAATTAAAATATAAAAAACTTTTAATTGACTTAAAGTTTAACCAGTCCTGTGGACGATGGAGTATGTATGTTTAAAATTGGGAGTTGACTTTGGTGAAATGAGATGGAGTTTGAGAAGTGGTTGAGGAAAAAAATTAAAAAGGGAAAGTTAGCGTTGGGTCCCTCAAGTTAATAAGATGCTTTAGAAAGGTCCTTGGATTTTGAATTATTACCGATAGATTCTTAGGGATCCAAGGATAATTTAGCCTTTTAAAAGTCCACAGTTTACTCCATGAAATGTATTGTTTCATCTGGTATTAACACGTGATTTCGGCGTTGTATCTTAGTCGTACACGTTATGCTGTGGGAGCACTAACCCCTTATTATTATTATTATTATTATGATGATTCTCGCAGGTAACAAATCTCAGCCACGAGGGTTCGATCGAACATCGTCCACAACGATTTAAGATCATCTCCCAGCAACATCAATGACGATGTTTCCCAGCTGTACCTGTCGCTGTCGGCGTGCCACGATCGCACCGTTTCCAATGCAGCATGCTTCTTCTAGTCACGCAAACCAAGGGCACGCATGCTCCAGCCATCACGGACCCCTAGAAGAAATGCATATATCAAGAAGCTATGCTCTCCTTCCACTACTTTCGGCTCCTCCGGTGGCAGACAATGGTGGGGCCACCAGCATGGGTTCAGCATTTGTTTACATTTTCTCCTTTCGGAAAACCCAGACTGAGCTCTACTATCTCCTGCCTATAAATACCCTTAAATAAGCTTCCAGGAGGGGGGCTTTTTTCAGAGGAATTGCAGGATCTCTCTTCTATCATCCTTGCATTAAGAGCTTGGGATAAGAAAGCTCTCTCTCTTCTTTTCGCTCATTATACTGGCCTTTTCGATTATCTCTTTTCTTTTACTAGTGAAATTATCTCTAACTAATCGCTCGGTGGACGTAAGAGATTTTTTCTCTGAACCATCTTAAATCCCTATATATGATGTTCTGGATGCTCATTCCTTCTCATTTAATTAAGCTTTAATCGTCAGGCTTAGCTCTCTGCGTACCACTATTTCTTGGAACTCCTCCTTCTCACGTCAACATCTAATTAGTGAATTGTTGCTGTCATCTACTTGATTTTGGATTATTAGACTTTAAAAAAAATCATCAAACGCTTTAGGATATCTACTAATGCTTCAACCCTTGCTAATTATTGTGACGTACGTCTGATTTTATTTTACTACAGGACTCTTGACATGCACAATTGCAAATAAAATCTTCTCTTGAATAATTGTGTGATGTAGTGAAATTGTTAGGGAGAGAAAAATATATATAGAATGATAAGAAGAAAACAAAAGGCATGAGAGTTGATACGTGGAAATCTGCGAATTATATACGAGGAAAACCTAATTGTAGTTTAAAAAAGTAACAACGATGAATAATATTTGGCAACTGGCTAAAAAAAATGAATTATTTTAGCCATGGCCAAAATCTTAAATTTATTTCAAAAAAATCTTTAAAAATTATTTTATCTCTCATCTTACACAAATTTTAATATTAAATAATCACTTTATTTCACATCCAACACAATTTTTAATATAACTAATTCACTTTATTTCACATCATACACATGTTTCTAAAATTTTTCATAAATATTTTTCAAATCATCTTTTTTTACTCCAACCAAACAGAGCCGTGTACAATAAACATATATAACATTGCACCAGAAATAGTCCTCCTTTTCATCACCTCTCTCATCCCTTTAATTTCTTTGTAGAAAGGAAGTAATTATATATATATCGACAAGTTAATAATTAATATAATTGATCATTTAAGAGAAAATACTAGGTTAACTGAGTAAAAATAATGTACGTAGTTGAGGTCATAATTATTATCTAGTGTCCTCTCTAGTAGTGATAGAGCCCATTGACTACACCGAGTAAATTAATAATCGGAGGTGAATGTCGAAACTAATGGAGATCGGGTTTGAGAAGGCAGGATTGATAAGATAAATTTAAGGGGGCATTTGGTTTAATGTTATCTTAGGGGATGTTTGGTTCAGTGTTATCTCAATGTTATATTATGTTATTTTTAGAAAGTAATTGTTTGGTTTAATGACATCTTTAAATAACATTATAATTAATTACAAAAATGCCATTATACATTGACATCTAGATGTCACCCCAAATTGGGCGACATCTCAAGATAACACCATTAATTTGTCATTATAATATTAATAACTTCCAACTAAATAAAAATAATTTGGATAACATTGATATTGTCTAATATCATAACATTGAACCAAACAAATGTTCATTGATGAATGACAATGACATTTAGATAATATGACATCTAAATAACATTGACATTGAGATAACACTAAACCAAACGCCCCCTTAATGTTATATATTATGTTATATTATTTAGAAAAAATAATCATTTGGTATAATGACATCTACAAATAATTTTCTATTAGATTATAAAATTATTAGTTAAAAGATGACATCTAGATGTCATGACATCTAGATTACATAACATAACACTAAAATGGCGTTTGGTTCAGTATTATCTCAATGTCAATATTATTTAGATGTCATGTTATCTAAATGTCATTGTTATTCATCAATGGATATTTGTTTGATTCAATGTTATGATATTAAAAAATATCAATGCTATCCAAATTATTTTTATTTAGTTGAAAATTATTGACATTATAATGATAAATTGACGGTGTTATCTTGAGATGTCCGATTTGGGGTAACATCTAGATGTCAATGTGTAATGATATTTTTGTAATTAATTATAATGTTATTTAAAGATGTCATTAAACCAAATAATTAATTATTTTTTAAAAATAACATAACATAGCATTGAAATAACAGTACTGAACTACACGCCACGCCCCCTAAGATAACAACGAACCGAACACCACTTAAGTTGACATTCATTAAGTTAATGATGTGGCCTGCATCAAACAGAAGAAAATTGGTGCTTTGAAATTTTGAAGAAAAAAAACAGTATATTCAATTTAATTATAGTAAAACGAAATTTTCATACGAGGAAATGATTTTTGAGAAGATTGCACGTATAATATTAAATTATTTTTTATTTATACAATAAATATTTAATTTTTGTATTAATCTTTCAAACATCAAAAAATAAATATCAATATATATGCTCATCATCTTTTATTTATGGCTGTAAATAAATTAAGCGTTCGATGAATGACTTCATGTTAGGTTTAGTAAGAGCTCATTTATCTTCGATTCGAGGTTAATATTGACAAATAAATTTGAACATAATTTAAACTAGCATTCGACTTATTAATATTTATGAATAGCTTATATATATGATATTCATAAATATACTTGATTATGATGCTCATCAACTCGATATGATGCTCTTTTAGAGATTTTATGTAACATTCAGGTATTTAGTTTTATAATATTTTGTTATTTTCACAATCAAATATATTTTTAAAATTTAAAAAAAAATTTGAGTAGATGAATATGCGAATAATTTTGTATATAAATTGGCATAAAATTAAATTTTATTCCCTTGATAGTACTTTTGAGAACATGTTATTTGCATGCATGCAGTGAGAATTTGAATAATTGCATTATGGGAAAGTAAACACTAAGCCTTATTGAATGAGAATTAAATTAAGATAATTAATCTTATCTGAATTTTATTTAGTTTAAGTGAGTTCATGATCTTGGTCAAAATTCAGCCAGAAGGAAGACACTTGGAAGATTTTCAAATGAGAAAAAAGCTCATGCGTGAAGCCAAATATAGAGTTGAGAGAATAAAAAAAATGAATTAGAATTTAATATTTCGTGAAATAATATCATACATATATAATATGAAATTCTCTCTTCATAATATAACTCAAAAGTTTCAGAAAGAAGAAGAATTCTCCAAATATCTTTTTCAAAATTATGAAGAATATCAGCCTGAACAATACAATAATATTTATTTCATATTAGAAGTCATATATAAATTTAAAAATATAAACTCTTCACATATGATAAGAGCTAAGAGGAGGAAGACACTTGGAAGATTTTCAAATGAGAAAAAGCTCATGCGTGAAGCCAAATGTAGAGTTGAGAGGATAAAAAAAAAATGAATTAGAATTTAATATGAGAGAACTCTTATCGTTATTTTTTTTATTATTATTATTTGATTTTGGTTCAGCTGATCAAGGAAGGAGGATAGGAATTCCCTTTTATTCTCTCTTAACTCCACTCTAAACTTCTTCTTCTTGCTGCTGTTGGAGAAGAAAGAGGAAAAGCATGCATCTCCACTCCTATTAAGAAGAAGGAGAAATAACATCTTCATTCACAGCTCCTTCTTGCTGCTGGTGGAGGAAATTAGAGAGGCTATTGGAAAAAAAAAGAAATAACTTGAACAGAAAAGGAAAATTCAAGGAGAGAAAATTCATTCTATGGCTAATAATAGATAGGTACTAATTGCTATCAAGTATGTAGAAATCAAATTTAGTATTAAATCTATTAAATTTAGCTATAATTATGAGATTGTTTCTATGATTAGATGTGATGTTCTCACTCTAAAATGATTGCATGTTTTATAATGGTGAGCTTCCATGTTAGGATGTTGGGCTACTTTGAAAATTATTTTATTCATGATAAAATTTATGCTTATATTTGATGTTTAACTATGTTTAATGTTTCTGATTCTTGTGATTTTGTTAAAAAGAATTGTTTTGATGTTGAAGCTAAAGACATGCTTGCATGCTAAGATTTTTAGATAGTTTGGGTTATGAGCTTTATGTTTATTTTTATCCGGCTTGCTGTAATATTCTGTTTTATTAATTATGTTTGATTAGCAAAATTATTATATATGGAAATGTAATAAATTTTTGAGAATAATGATTGAAAGTACGATTATAAATTTGTGATATCATACTATATGGACAGCACTTAGGCCTCGTTTGGTTCTAGTTTTTTTTTAAATATGAAAAAAAAATTATTTTATTTTTTAAGTTTAATGAGAGAATTTTTTTTTACTATTAGAAAGTGTGTAAAATGTGAAATACTTTGAATTCTAATATTCGTATTTGTATTGGATGTGAAATAAAGTTGATTTTTATAGTTGAAATTTGTGTTTGACGAAAATCTCTCCTCGAACATGGAAACCAATGTTATTAATTTTACCCAATTTGTTTTTGTGCATATGCATATATATGGCATGTATTTAGTATGCAGATGCGGGTTTGATTTATTAAATCTAGTGATAGTGTTTTTGCTGTGACTAGTGATGGAATCAGAGTGAGAAATATAAAGTGTTGTGTTTGTGTAGTAGCTGCGAGTTAAGTATGGGCAGTACACGGACTGCAAAACTTAACTCTTTAATCAGATTAAATGAAAAACTTAATTTGTTTTTAAGGTACGACAATAAATATTAAATGTGATTGCTTGTTGCGTTTACATTCCTGCCTTAGCTCAAGCTTTGGAGATGATCTCTAACTTGTCGTTGAGGGCTATTTAACTTGCCGCTGAGGGCTAATGATTGATAGTGAAAAGGCAGTTGAAGCGTAAACCAAGAAACCAGAGCTCTATAGTGTAAAATTGATTAATAAATAAAATGAAACTTATCTCGTAATTTTTTTAAGTTCGCATTCATATGTACTAAGTTATGATCCATACAATTATTTAATTGTTGTTTAATAATATTATTGGTGATAAAATTGAGACTGTGTGTTTGCTTGCAAACATTTGATATTTAGCTTGTTAGCGATAGTGTCTACTCAGCCTGGAGTCGGATGGCTAGTGCTTATTTTGGCAGGTACTAGCTACTTCACAAGAGGATCAAAGGAAATGGAAGACGGGCGAGTAGGAAGCATTATAGTTGTGGTTTTCTTTTATTATTTCTGACGTTGATCTTTTGTACTTTTTAGAAGACTTATGTAATATCAACTTTTGATATCTCTCATGTGCTGTATAAATCAGACTTGAACGTTTATTTTTGGTGTACTTGATTTTGTGGTTGGCAATTATGCAATAATTATCGTTTTTGATAATCCAGACTAGTTTATCAGTTTATTTCTAGATTAAAGGTGCGTTATTGTACTAGCTTACTCTGTCACGCCATTTGGTACCGAGCCTTATTAAGTATTTGATCCGCTGCGTTGGGCTCAGGTGTCAGGTTGGGATCGTGACATTTTAATTTCCCATATATCAATATATTAACAAGTTCACAAATAGGATCATCATCATTGTGAATATATTAGTGAATTTATTCAAAAATCATATGAACCAATCTTAAACATATTTTTATGTTCACGAACTCATTAAGCTCAAAATAAGCTCGAGCTTGAGCTCGATTTTAGTAAGTGAATATAAATTTAATTATATCATTTTTCAACTTAGTTCAGTTCATTTACGACTCTAGTTTTATCCCGTTCATGTTCTAATTGTGTACGACATGACAAAGTTAGAACGGAATTTAAAAAAAAAACTCAATTAACAAACACTTATTTGAATCATAATTATAGAATTTAATGCTTGGATTCGATAGAATTAGATCTTATTTTGAAGTAATTTTTTTGCCTAGTTTAATTAAAGAGTTCATTTTTTTAAAAAAAATTATTTTATAATTTTAATGGAATAAAAATTTATTTTTAATATTGAGAATAGTGTAGGATGTAAAATAAAATTAATACAAATATTTAAATTTGAATTGAATATGAAATAAAATTAATTTTTAAAATTATAATTTGTGTTGACCTAAAATATATACAATATATACTATTGAAGTTGAAAGATGTGTTTATACCCATTACAAGTTTTTGTTGATATTTTTTTCTTTAAGATTTTACAAATATAACTTTTTTTGCTCTATTTTATAATTATAATAATATAGTATTATTTAAATTTGAGATTTTATAATATTCGTATAAATTCACTCCCTATTGGAATTGGAGAATACCATATTGAGGATTATGAAAAATTACAATTTTATGAGTACCATATCAAATTTATCTATTTCATTTAAATAAATTAAGAAATTTAAGTTAATTTCAAACTAAATTAAATTTAAAAGGGTAAGAGAAAAATTAAAGTTAACAGCCCCAGTGCTTAGAGAATGGGTCCTCTTCTAGTACACAGATGTCTCGTTTGGTTCGAGCTTTTTTTTTTATAAAAAAAAAAAATATTTTATTTTTTAAATTTAATGAAAGAAAAATTTATTTTAATATTAAAAAGTGTGTAAAATGTGAAATACTTTAAATTCTAATATTCATATTTGTATTAGATGTGAAATAAAGTTAATTTTTATAGTTGAAATTTATATTAGGCAAAAAATCTGACTCCAACCAAACGAGGTTAGAATGAAATAACTTTTAAGGCCAAGTTTATTTACAAAATTTAATTTTTAATTTGATTAAAATTAAGTTTGAATAAAAATATTTTGTTATTAAAAATTATGAATAATATAAAATAAAATTAATTATTATATTAAGATATGTGAAGAAAGTGATGTAAATTAGTTATTATTTTAATATATATGTAACACGTGAAATAAATTAATTATATAATACGATATATCTGTTTAAAATTAAATTAATTTAATTTTAATCTGTAAAATACACACCCTAAAAGTTAATTCATTTTTATAAATTCATCAAATATATTTTTTATCCTCAAATAAAGTCAAATTCATAAAAGAGCTTCAAGCCATTTTACAATTAGGAAGCTGAAATCATAAATATAAATATATTTCAAGTGAAGTTACTTCACTTATTGAAAATTATTTTAAGATATGTAATTTTTAAAACTTTATTGGGAAGAAAAATGCAACAAAAATTTTCATATTCAGAAAATAAGCAAATGTTCTTTTTAATTATCGAATTGTGAAAGAACACAAATAGAGAAATAAAATAAAATATATGAGAGCATTTGGTCCAATGCTAATTTACTGAAATGACATATTATTTAAATATTATAATTTTTTACAAAATTATTTATATATATTAATAAATTAAATATTAAATAATATTAAATTAAACAGCTCATTTTTTTTTATTTCACTTCCTGGTACTATAATTTTGTTTGATTTTAATAAAAATATAAAGTAAAATTTATTATATAGCACATTAAATTTTAAATATTATATTTTTTTTTAAATATTTATCATCTTATAACTTAAATTTTATAATAATAGCATAACACAAGTAATATTTAAAATTTTAATACATAAACAATTGTCTCAAATATGAAATATGTAGATGTCAATTTGAGCAAGTTATGAATGATATTTATTTATTTTTCTATTATTATTTTTTTGATAGTCATGAATGATGAATTTAGGATGGTGATTTATCTAATAATTAATTATAGAAACGTAATCCTTTGCGCATCTTTTTAGCTTTATCTGAATATTTAAACATAAATTTAACAAATATGCAAGATGACATTGATTAAGCCAAACTTTAGTGTTAGTGGTTCATTATGTGATATATATATATATATAATGCATATATAACACTTAATTTTATAAAATTATATGCCAAAAATATAAATTTTCTGGTAAATTGCATCTAGATCACCCTCGTTTAGGTTATGGGACCTGAAGTTTTACTTGTATAGGCCCATAAATGAGTTCTGATCCAATCCGAATTTAAGTAAAATGTGTTGAGAAAAGTAGTGAATGGATGACCTGAGTGTGATTGTCACTGACTTAGTATCATCATCTTGCTAGATATAACTTTAAATGATTGTGTCATTGTCGAAAAAAAAATTGAATTTTACTCATAGAAACTGAGTGTACGGTTTAATAAATGAATTAGTTGCACATTTTCTATAAGTTTAAATCTATAAGATAGTTAGTAGGGCCAAGATCCTAACAATTGGAATCAAATTTAGTTTCGAGTTTGAATCATGATAGTGTACTAAAAGAGGAGATTGCTGAAAAAAGTAGTGGTCGGATGGTCCGAATATGACTGTCACTAACTTAGTACCATTCCTCTGCCTGCATAATTTTAAGAGAATTATTTATACTCTTCTTATAAGTTTAAACTTTTAGGAGAATTAGTAACACCAAAAATTATAACAAAGTGAATTTTTGATTATTGGAGCGATATAATATTTTTTTTATTCTTACATTCTTTCTGATTTAAAATTATCAGATTGAATTTTAAATTCATCCTGATCTCATTCAATACTAACATATTCAACAAATATAGGTAGACTTTACATGGGTCTTTGGATCTCCGGCTCTGGTTTCAAAAAACCCCTTTCTTCTCTGACCTCTGGTGGACGGTCATCGCGGTGCAACTTACACGTGTGGCCATCGCGACGGTGCCTGCGCGCAAGCTGGCTGCACATTTGCTTGTCAGGCCGCACTGCGACGGCCGCGCGTGAGCACTAGCCTAGCGCTTATGCGGCGCCACGGTGACCGCATGGGCCACGCGGCTGACGTTTGCTTGCTGGGGGTGGGAAAATGTAAGGGTATTTTTATCTTTTAATAATTATATAATTATTAAAGTAATCAAATAAAAATTAATTTTGGAAGTCAACAACTCGTGTAATAATTTGAATTTTAAGTACGCTTAAGTGACCTAAACTCAGAGGCAATTTACTCAATTAGTTATGAAGTGGAATGCCTACTACATATTTGTTGTAACTTCTAACCTTCACATTTTTATTGTGAAAAGCACACAATTTAGGGTATTGTCTCTCTAACCTATACCAGATAAATTAAATATCTCATCATGCACAATGTATATATGTTGAATAAAATATTAAAAAATAGGAGGCCACATATTCTTCTCTAGTCACTGCAAGAAAAGAACAAAAAATTGAAGACCAAACAAATAATGATTTAAGTGATTCGAAAAAATTTTACTGTGTACCTAAGTCTAGAATTTAATTACGTAAAAACTTATGAGAAAAAAATTCTAAGTACACTGCAAAAATAGAATGTTAGCTTATAAGGGGGAAGATAGAAGTGCAAACAGAACTAAAATTCTGTCACGACTTCCACAGAGTCTATGATCACCACAACATTGACGAGATTTTTGGTGGAATTGGTTGCCTGTTTTAATGGTTGTGGGTTTTGCTCGAACATCAAAACGAGCAATTATTATCACAATATTATTACATGTAGTTTGAGTTTTTAATGTAATTTTATGCCATGAAAGTCATGTCACAAGTCCTTGCGACCTACGAGAAATAGAAGTGTTGGAAGCATCACTGGCGAATAATTTGTTCTTACATCGTATTGGAGGGCTAGAAACAATGTCTTAGCTAATCCTAATTTTCATGAATTTTGGGTGAAATCAACTATCATGGATGTGGGCTTAAGATATCCGAAGTTTTTAGGTTAAAGTTGATTCCTTACTTATACTTCAAAGGGGTTCGAAATATCAACTTGCCTCAGCCTTTTAAGTAGCGTATAATATTCTGTGATCTAAATATAAAAATATTTTTATTTTAGTTTTTTAGAACTGTCTAACTTGAGTACTTCCTAGAAAATTACCTATTTTAATACTATTCTAATCAAAATACACTTAACTATGATATTTCTTATTGTGATCCTTACAACTAGCCCTAAAAATTATCTCTATTATTTGAGGCCATATTATTTATTTGTACAACTTAAAATTAAGGACTTCTCGCCCTTTTCAATGTAAGATAATTTGTTCATATTTCCTTCCACTTAAGAACCTGTCAAAGAATTTTATTATTAGAAAGTGCATAATATGTGAAATAAAATTGATTCTAAGATTTGTATTTATGTTAGATATATAATAAAATTAAAATTTGTGTTGCACTAAAAAAATCTTAAAACAAACGAGCCGAAAACTACAACCAACGTCAGATCAAAGTCTAACTGAACCATATGGGCTCATGATCTGACCTAAATTTTACAACACAAATATTACTCATGTTGTAAAAATTAAATCAATAATTGGATCGGAACAATATTTGGTTTATGATCGGATCAATCAAACCAGTCTAACCGGCTAATTCAATTACTGATATTAATATTATAAAATAATATAATTATATAGATATTTTATATTAAAAATACAGAATATATATAATATAAAATGTATGTTGTATGAATATAATTAACTAATATCTAATATGATCAATAAAAATTAATTAATATATATCTAATAAACAAAATAAAGATTGACGAATATATGTATAATATGTAATATGTCAAATAAAAATAAAATATATTGGCCCATATTAAACCGGATGAAGAGAATGAATTGGTTTAGAATGGATTGAATCGGTTAAACCGGATGAACTGATTAAACCGGTTAAATGTTGGATCAACCGAAAAATTTATATTTATGTCTATATTAACTAAGTTTGTAGGCAAGTCAATAAATTTTTTAGATAAAAATTTTATATTGACTCATATTTAGGATTAAATTTTTTTTATTCCAATGTCAATATATATTTATAAATTTTATGTTGAATATAATATTTTATGTATAAAAATTGACGAATATATATGTATAATATGTAATAATATATATATATTATATAAACAATTTTTTTATCATATATTCTCAAACAAGTTAAATTATAAGTTGAATGTATTTAATTATATGAATGTACATTTATGTTTAAATTTTATTAAATTGTGAAATCACTTTTGCATTAGGATTATCATGTCTAGTTATTTTACACATTTCAATCATACATAATCTTTAATTGATACTCAAAAACATCCAACATTTTCAAAAAAAAAATTACTAATATTTTATATTAATTTATATTATATAAAATTTAATATTAAAAAAATAATTTTGTATTACTACATATATTTTAAAATTACAAATTAATTTTATTTTAAATCATACTTATCATTTAATAAAAAATTATTTTTACTTTACTTTTAGTAAAATTTTAATAATAAAATATTTTATTTTAAATTACAATAATAGAATAAACAAAATCTATTTAAAGTATATTTGTTTTCTTCTCTATACAATTTCTTTGATGAGCTTTTACGCTTTTTAAAGATAATAATAATAATATACATTTTGATTTAGTGAATAATAACTTTAATGATTCATTTGTAATAACTAAACAGATTCCTATCAACACAACAATTACCAAAAATTTGGTGGCTGATGGCAGGCTTCTAAGCTCATAAATAATAATAAAATAGACATAAAAATAAATTATCCTACATCAAAAGAGGAAAGATCTTAAACTGTATAAGTAAATAACGTGATCTCAAATAATAAAAATTTATTTCGAGAAAAAATGTGAAGCTAATGATGGAGAACTCCATAGTTAAACGTGTTTGAACTGGTGAAGTATTAGAATGGGTGACCTCTCGAGAAAAACTCAAGCAATACACCTTCGTAAAACAAAAGCAAATAATATCTTTACATTTGGATCATGAGATGTTACAATATGATATTAGAGTTAGACTTGTGCATCTACCGGGCTCGGGTCGTGCAGTTCGAGCTGGGTCACTGAGTGAGCAGGTTAAATCACGCCCATACATATATATTCGAGTCAATTTACATGACTAAGTCCGACCTGGAGTAGGGCCGGGTCGACCCGAATGGTAAACTCTTCTCCATAACAATTAAAAAAATTGTTAAGCTCTTCTTCATAACAAGCTTTTACTCCAAAAAGTTCTAGATATCAAGATTAATATATAATTTGAAATAATGTAAGCATCATATAAAATATCATAAAAATTTAGCTCTAATAATCCTATTATAACATGGAATCGCGATAATAAAAATTATGAGTTATAATATTTTGTGATAATTACACTCAAGTCCCTGAGTTTAACGCACAGGTCCACGTTTTTAAAACTATAACATCGGAGTCCCTGAGTTTTAATAAAATATCAAATAGGTCATTTTTCTAATTTTTTATTATTAAAATTTTTTAAAATTATCATTATATCCCTGGGCCTCTCTCTCTCCTCCCGATCCCCGCACACGCTGCCGGCGGCCGGGCGGCATCGCCTTTGCGCGCCGATCGGAGGAGAGAGAGAGAGGCCAAGGGATATAATGGAATTTTAAAAAATTTTAATAATAAAAATTTAAAAAAATACCTATTTGATAATTTATTAAATCTCAGGGACCCCGATGTTAAATTTTAAAAACGTGAATCTGTGTGTTATTAAGCGTTAAACTCAGGGACCTAGATGTAATTATCCCTAATTTTCCAAAATATCAAAACTTAAATCTAAAGCAAAAAATCTATAAAAAAAAATGAAACAAAAAATTAAAAATACAACATTAGATGATTAGAGCATGTTCAAAAATACATTTTATAGCATAAAAAACTAATATATCTTGTAGTCTTCTTGCTTTAGGTGCCCGGCCCGGGTCGAGCCGGGCCGGGGCCCTAGTGATCATGCCCAAGCCTGATCATGAAAAGATTGGGTCAGGTCAGACCTAGTTAAAGAAATAAGATAAAAATTTTATTGCAATTCAAACCCTAAATTTTTCGGGTTGGATCAAGCAGGTCCCCGGACTCATGCCCAGGTCTAATTAGAGTCAACCTCTTACAATACGATATAGTTTGTTCACTGGCGAAAGCTAGTGAGCTTGTAATGCATGTAGCCGAAAAGAGCGAGAAGTGATTGCTAGGTGATATCTTACGGAGAACCTAAAGTAGTGAAGTACTTGAGTTTATAACACAAAATGTTACGATATAATAAAAAAAAAACAAGAATGAGAATTTTCAGAAAGCAAGTTTGTTCTGCATCAGATGAAGCTAAATTCTTGTGTACATTAGTGTACCTGTACAAATTGTGCCACAGTCAATAAGAATGCTGCACGTAACAGACGGGAAGATCATGGCGTTAAGCCGAACCATGGTGTGCTGTCCTGTTGGATTATCGGCTGGCGTCTCTGAAATCGGCTGTGTTCGTTCCGCCTCCGCTCCTCGAGCCTCAATTCCCTCCAACTCCGCCGCGTCTTCAACCTCTTCGATCACAATTGCGATGGTGAAATCACCGCCGATGGGCTCTGCCTCGCCATGGACAGGCTCGGTCTCGGCGCAGGTCCAGCCGAGCTCTGCTCCCTCCTCGCCTCCTTCATCTAACCCGGCCGCCTACCTTTCCCTAGGCGACGCCTGCTTCGGCGCCGTCGATGGCGGCGCTCGCGACGAGGCGGAGGTGGAGATGCGGGAGGCGTTTAGGGTTTTCGACGAGGACCGCGACCGCCTACATCTCGCCATCTCGGCCAGGGAGCTGCAGGCCGTTCTTGGGAAGCTGGGATTGGCAGAGGGCTGGTGCCTAAACCTGGTCCAAGACATGATCGGGTCCGTCGATCAGGATCGCGATGGACGAGTAGATTTCTTCGAGTTCAAGTGCATGCTGAAGACCATCACTGGCCCAACCTCCTGATCTCAATCAGACGGTCCATATTGGAAGTCCCTCTCCGTTATTTTATTATTATTATTAGAGTAATTCCACTCAGTCTAATGAGGTTTATCTACTTTACCGTCAATATACACAAACGTTAAAATATATCGTCTAGGTCCACAATAATTACTACAATAGTTCATCAGGATCCCAGTTATTTTTAAAAAGCTTCCAATCAGGTCCAACATAACGTTTTCAGTTTAAAATACCGTTAATTCATAAAAAATAAAGTAAAATATTTTTTCAATTAAAATTTTACTCTGCGCGTAGAATGTTCGCGGATGGGCCGCTTGCATGCGGCCTCGAGCGCTGGCGGCCGGCAGCACGCTGCCGCCGACGTCCAGCGCAGGCGGCTGCAACGTCCT
>JAEMOT010000239.1:52940-64786 GCA_019297695.1 Apostasia ramifera
CCTGCGTGCGGAAGCTGACGCGGCGGGCAGCATGCGAATGCTCGGGCAGGGCGTCTACATGCGAGGCAGCGAGCTGCAGCGACGCGTGCGAGGATGCAGCCGCCGCGTGCTGCCAGCTGTCGGAGCTCAGACGCTGGCAGCAACGCACTGCCGGCTGTCGGTGCTCGAGGCAGTGCGCCTGCATGCGGCCATGATCAATAGCATATTTTAAAAATTAGCAAATTAAAGAAAAGTATTATGGAAGGATCACAATGTCCTATGTAATATTTTTTGTGAATTTTTGTGTTCAAATAAGCAAATTTCAGGAGCCTAAATGAAATTACTTATTATTATTATTATTATTATTATTATGTTCCCTCAATGTTTCCTTGTGCTATCGCTTTCTTTTCACGTTTTAATCGACATATCACATAAAGTAATAAAGTTGACTTAAAAAAAGAGAAAAATTAATGTTGAATTATTCTATTAAATTATATAATAATACGATTGAAGATAAGTTATTTTAGTATATAATATTATCATGTCGACAGAATGAAGAATAATATACATAATATTCTATAATATATATTTCTATAATCCTTTTTGTGCAAGATATTTGACCAAATGTGATGTTATCAAAATTAATTGTATAATAATACGAATTTGTATTAGAATATAATTTTTAAATTATAAAATATTAATGTATTATTAGTCAATAAAATATTAAATTAACTCAAAAATAAAATTAATTCAAGTTATAATTAAACTATATTATGATGAGAATATCATAGCAAGATTCTAGTAGAAAAATTCTGCTACCTTTAAAGTAGTCCATTGATGTCAATAGAGTGAATTATATAAAATAAAAGCAGACTATAGATTGAGTCTCAAAAGCCTTATAATTTTCAACATCGCACTGCTTGGTAAACAATATTGACGTCTCTTACACGATCCAAACTTTTTAATGTACAAGATTTTACTTTAAATAATTTTTTAATAAAAATTGTAAAAATATAATATATTAACCGAAAAAGATAAATATTTAGTTTAACGATAGATGATAATTTTATAAAAAAGTATAAAAATATTATTTAAAATATAATATGTAGATGTTAAAAATATATAATTAATATAAAAAATATTTTCTAAAAGTAATCAGATATTTTCATAAAAAGGTAGTCAGGTATTGATTATTAACTAATTGTGAAAATATTTTTTAGATATAGACAACAATATGATGTGTTAAGATGTAATTATCGCATTAATATTTTATTTTATTATAATATTTTAATAATAGCTCAAATAGCAAAATAATTTAATTTGATTGGGGTCAATGACAAAATAATTTAATTTTTATTTGAATTGAGAATTATATAGAACTTTTATATTAGAATTTAGGGTAAATTACACATGGGTCTCCAAGATAGACTCCTATGCTCATACAAGTCTGTAAAATTTTAAATATATTTTATGAGTTTTTTTTATTAATGAATTTTGCTCATTTGAGTCTTTCTGTAGTGATTTTCAAATAGGAGTGAAAAGATATAAACGCTTTTATTGATATGTAGGACCAGCACTTTTGGCCGCAACAGCTTCATCACCAGATCTTAGCTTGTTACTATGCTTAGACTGATCCGATCCGATAATGCGGAATACGGTTGTAATGGTACCATTTATGAGCGTAACATACATGATTCAATCTGATGATGCGAAATATGTGTCAAGGCCTCATCAGTTAAAGAGACAATGGTGATGCAAGGGAAAGAAAAGGTGCAAGGTTGTAGGGGACTATCGATGCAGATTAGAAGGCAAAACTGATTGGAAGAGGAAGCGAATGCCACCGCCATAGCTCAAAGGTAAACTCAAGTTAATGTGGAAAAAGTGAAAAGGATGAGAATATAATAGTTATTATACAAGCCCAAAAAAGGTAATTAATTTTTTTTAAAGTTAATTGTAACTACAGTTTTTGATGGATATGTTAAGATGCGCCCAATTAAATAATTTGTTAGTGGGATAGGACCTAGTTAATCAATATTATTACGATTTAGGACCTAAAAAGTACTTGGTAGATCTGGGCAGATATAGTGGTTTATCTCAAGGGCCTGAATGTAATTTATCCTAGAATTTATGTTAAACAACTGTATGAAAAATATATTTGAGTACCCAGATCAAACATCCACCCGACGGCCGCAGAGAAAACCCTAGTTGAGCGATTCTCTCCTTTTTTTCTGTTCGATTCAAAGCCCTGCCACGAATTCTGCTTTCGATAGATGAAGCAGATGGAGGAAGAGCTGACCGAGGGAACCGAGACCCGAAGAGAAAAGAAGAAGAGGAAGAAGTTGGAGCTGGAGATGGAGGTTTTATCTGAAACCGCGGACCGCATGGCTCCGATTGTTGGCTACTTCCCTTCCGGTTACGACCCCGTCGCATCAGGGGCTCAGCCCGACGTCAAGGTGTTTCGGAATAAGAAGAGGCCAAATCGTCTCGAGCTAGTCGTCCGTCCGGATGATGCCAACGTGGAGTTCGTCGGCAGCAGCTACGCCGGCGAGGCTGCCGCGCCTCAGCTAGCCACTTATGCCCTAGGAGTTCTTGACAAGGAATCCCAGACTCTGAAGATTATTCCTATTGCGGCTAACAAGGTTTTTGTTGCATTAGGAAGTAATCTGTTAATTTATCCTGCTAACTTCTGATATGACGTCAATGAGTCGCCGGCTTCTGTTCGTTTTCATTCCTAATATTGCGTTAATTGCTCGAAGGAATCTTCCTGTAGAACACAGGTATATAAATATGTTTGATGGTGCTGCTTGGTGTAATCTTGATCTCGTTACATGTTTGCTTGATCATCAGGAAGACCACGGAATTATATTGCATATATTGTTGTTGATAGGTGTATATGTGTTTGCATCAGAAATGACATTCATTTTCTGAAGTTGCATCATGATAATTCTGGCTTGTTTATCTAAATATAGGCTCTGTGCTGGTTTATTATGACATTGAATGTGGCATTGCTAAAATGGTTTTATTAGGTGTACTGAACGTTGAGAATTCGTTTTTTCCTAAGGCCCTGTTTGGCGCGAGGACCAAAATCAGGACTAAAATAGTACTAATTTAAAAAATAATAATAATAATAATAAATATTTTTTTTTAATTATTCTATACAAATTTTAATATAAAAAATAATATTTTACTTTACATACTCAATAATTTTTAATAAAAATATAAACTTTATTTCACATTTTAGATCAAAATACTCGATTCGAATATTTTAGTCTAGAATGTGAAATAAAATTGATATTTTTATTTTAAATTATTGAGTATGTAAAGTAAAATAATATTTTTTTTATATTAAAATTTGTGTAGAATGATATAAAAAATTTATTTAGTATTATTATTATTGTTTTTTAAACTAGTACCAATTTGGTCCCATTTTAGTCCTGTTTTGGTCCTTGCGCCAAACAGGGCCTAAATGCACCTGCTGTAGCTGTACCACTCGCTGGAATTGCCTTTTTTATTTAGTTACTCTGCCACATCGCAGTTTTCTGATGTATACACATATTTTTGTTGGTACTTCTCTACATAACTAATGGAATGCTCAACAACTCCATTACTTGAGAAAATGATTTTGTGGGTATCGTTAGAAATGATTTTGTGGGTATCGGTAGACTACAGTCAGAATCCTCGAATTAGAGCCATTTGGCCTTCCAACTTCAACAATGCACTTCTCGAACAATAAAGCAATATAAGAATATTGGAATAAAGATGCTTTCCATTGCATGTTAAAACTCATTTGCATCATTATGCTCGATAAAGGAATGATGGAAACTGCAATATAAGAATATTGGAAGGTATAAATGCTTTTCTGGTCACTCTTTTCCCATGCAATAGTTAGAAATTCTTGACTATGTCAAGCTAGAAAATAATCATTTCCCATTGCATGTTACAATTCATTTTCTTGTAGAGGAGCTCTTGGATGGGCTCCAAGTGTCCCTTATTGATTGAGCCCACGAAGTGTAATGATGGCATAAGATTCTTGGATGTGGGGGCGAATAAAAAAATCAAAGATATCTGGTGAGTTGTCAGAAGGTAGTGTGATTCGTGCTAGGATGAATCAGGAGGTAAGCTAGATTATATTGGGATAGAGGTGATGCTTATCTGTCATCATATCATTCTTATAAGATGGGCATTCGCTCGTATGAAGGTAGCTCTTACTCGAGTGCCAGCTAGGATAGCTGATACTCAAGTCCCATGAGTGTGAGGCATCATACACAAGTAAGAAAAATAAATGCAGTGAGCCATCGTTAAACTCAGCCTTGACTAAATTATGATGTTGACTTTTTGATTGAGAATTTAATCTTTAAGCCACATGGATAACGGAGATGCAGGCATATTTTTTTTGGTAAACACACACAAATATGTGTGTATTCATATTTCTTCACGTTGCCCTTCTTTTCTGAAAGGAATATGATAGTCAATTTGAACCATTTTTCACTAGATCTTTACATGGTTATTTGACTAATTGGTAGGTGTCAGTTATTTTTCCTTTATTTATGTGCTGATTTATTGACAAACTGCTCCTTATATTATTTCTTTCTCTCCTACTTGCACTGCACATATTTTACTAGGTTGTTTTGGTATCCTTAAGATTTATCATCTGCATGCAAAATATTTTTGTTCGAGAATCTACTGACCTAACATAAGAGGCGTTGCAGATCCTTAGGTTGGAGCCTAGATTTATCAGTGGTTTTGGAGAGCTGCCTGAGACAGATGGTGAAGGCATTCTACTTGAGAAAAAGGACTTTGCAGATCTTATGAATGTGTATGGAACAAAGACGGCTAAGAAAATGGTATGACACAATTTTCTTATTATATATTTTTTTGTGCATGTGCCATTGATGCTAGCAGGCCTAGTAGTTATGTTAAAATCTTTAAATTTACTAATAAATTGTATAGGATTCCCTCAGCTTGAAGTCAACTTAAGTTCCATGCTTAAAGTCACCTCACTTGAAATAGAGTTGATATTTATGCATAAACTTATATGTTATGTTTATGAGACATGAATAAAATTGGGACTTTAGAGATTTTCAATCTAGATTCTAGCCCCTTCTCTTTGAAATTTAAAATTGATCTAAATCCATGAATTAAGATTTAAATTTCATGAATCGAAAAAGCAATTTATATTTTATTCATAGGGCAAGAAGATATGTACAATTTTTTGTCTCTAGTCCTATTAATGCCACAACTCTAATTTGAAGATGTGAGACTACACAAAAGCTAATGTTAAAAATTAAATAAAATCTCATTTTAAAATAAAATCCCTAAATTCGAGATAAGTCTAGCTAATTGATAAGTGCTCTTAAATTGACCGATTTAATCAAACAGGCTCGATTAATCATAACTAAATTGACTCAATTCAGATGATCCAATTACTGACTCAACTAACTAAATAAGACTTGGTCCAACCAAATATGAAATGTATAATCGGCTCTGGCATGTCTTTAATAAGTTTGATTATAAAGGGCTCCATAGGTGTCCATACCATAATAACTCAGCTCAACTCAATATATTTTTTTTTTTTTGATGTTCAGCTCAACTCAATTTGAAATTCAAAGAAAAAATATATATTTGTATGACATGTCTGCATATTTTCAAGCATATGCATGTATGCCTTTTATAAATGAATTTGATTTCAGTTTTTTTTTTGTTCTAACAGAACATGTTCTCTAGTAAATGTAACTATTATTTTAGTGTTTGAAACTGGTGTTTGCATGCCTTCATAGGTGAAGAAATGGAGATCAATGAGCCAAAAACGAGATGATCCATCCACAATTGTTGCTCTTGAAAGTGGGATACTAAATGATAACTTCAATGATGGAAATTCAGCAAAAAATGATGAAACCGTGGTCCGTAACATTCCTCCTTATGATTCTTCTGCTACAACCCCAGAGAATGCTTATCCATTGCACAAGATTATACCAAAGGCAGAAAGAGATTATCTCCTGGACATCCTGGAGACACTGGAATCTGAGCCTCAACTTGCTAAAAATGCCAAATTTTGGAAAGAGAATGATTACCCAAGTTTTGTTATCAATAGACTTCATAAGCTAAGAGGAATTCAGGTTAACTTTTTCTTAACCCTGTTCATATGCTTGCTTTACAATTATATTAAACATATCATTTGTGACTTCGTTTCCTGTCAAATTATGCAGTGTTCCGTATCTTCCCTCACTTTGATGCCATCTTTAGATAAACCACTCTATCACATGATGTTTTCTATTGGCTATTTATGGTTTCTACTATGGCATATGTAAATGTTTCATGAAATGTAACCTTAGCGAAAAGCTCTTCATGTACTGTGTTTAGTTTCGTAGGTATATTGAACCTGCACAGAAGAACTTCAGCTATTGTTAAAGTTGTCTTTTGGATTACTTGTTTTGTTGAACTGATTTTTTCCTTACTAACATATTCATGTTATTGCAAAAAGCTGAATATTTAAGTATATTTTATTTATTTCATTCCCATGGTGGAAAATTTTGTTAAGTACCATAAATAACCTGTTTGTATCATAAAAAATTGACAATTCATATGATTACGCACCACAAGTTAACATAATTTTCTTTGGGTAATTTCATGTCAATTCCATAAATTATTCTAAATGTCATATTTATCCTCCTATATGATATATTTAGATATATCATGTTGATCTCTGTTATCTAATCATTTCAAATTAATCCATACAATAGGGAGGTGGTAGATTTTAAAAAGCTTTGACCCCTATCTTCTAAATCAATACACTAAATTATAAATACTTAACTCTACATCCTAAACTGTAATTACTAAATACTAAATCACAAACCCTAAATTCTAAATCATAAATTTTAATTACTGTCTTAAGATATAATTTAAAACATGGGGGGATTATGATTTTTAGAATGATTTATGGATTAGTAGAAAATTATCCCAAATTTCTTTCATGTGTTTTTTTGACTATCTACCTTCACATTCTATTGACAACCAATTGTTTTTGTGTTGGCTTTACTCTGTGCTACTTCCCTAGTATTCTGTCACCAGTCAATCTTGTGGACCTGTCTTTGTAATGTTACTTCATTAAATGTTGTGTCAAAGGTTTAATGTGATAAAATAGTATGTTAAATCCTTAAAAAATAGAAACCTTAATACATCTATTCTAAGGGCTTGTTTAGCTCAAAGATTATTTTGGTCATATTCAAGACCAAAATTATATTACATAATAATAATAATAAATAAATAATTTTTTATTATATCCTACATAAATTTCAATATAAAAAATTTTATTTTATTTTACATACTCAGTTATTTTCAATAAAACTATCAATTTTATTTCACATATTAGGCCAAAATATTTTATTCGTTAAGGATGTGAAATAAATTTGACAATTTTATTAAAAATGCTTGAGTATATGATATAAATTAAAATTTTTTATATTAGAGTTTATGTATGGTGTAATAAAAATTTATTTTTTTATTTATTATTATTATTTTAATTGAGTACCATTTTGGTCTTAGGCAGGACCAAAATGGTATTGGCAAGAAAAAAAAAGGTAAATCATTTTAAATGCCATATTATCCCCCATCTTTAATAAATGCAGCCCCCTTAATCTTCTAGCCATTTCAATTTAACCCATCCCGTAAGTGGGGTAGATTTTTAATCTCTCTTATCTATAAGTAAACTGATTTAACCAAACAATATTAATCTTAGGCTCGCTCTCTTTTTCTTGCATTTCATGGGCATGCATTGATGCAAGTCTTGCGGCTTGGAGGATTAGGGCATGATGGAGAGAGAAGGCATATGCTATTTAGTTAGGTTAATTTATGGCGCGAGGACTAAATCAGGACCAAATTAGGACCAAAATGATACTAATTTTAAAAACAATAATAATAATAATAAATAAAAATTTTTAATCATTCTACACAAATTCTAATATAAAAAGAACATTATTTTATAGTTTTCAATAAAAAAAATTAATTTTATTTTACATCCTAGACCAAAATACTCGATTCGAATATTTTGTTCTAGGATGTGAAATAAAGTATATATTTTTATTAAAAATTATTGAATATGTGAAGTAAAATAATATTTTTTTATATTAGAATTTGTGTAGAATAATTAAAAAATTTTATTTATTATTATTATTATTATTTTTTTTTAAATTAGTATCACTTTTGGTCCTGATTTGGTCTTCGCGCCAAACAGGGCCTTAACTCTACTTAATTTAAAGACTATTAAATGTCTTACGCCTCTTCATTGAAGCATTATTAAATGATTGAAAGATTGGGATTTGCTTAATATATTTAAGAATAAGAGGAGTAAATATGATAGAGAGATTTATGGAAAATTGAATTATGTCATAATTTGAGTTGGTAATTTTTAATCACCTTCAATCTTATCTTTTTTAAAATTTTTTTGATGGATTAATTTTGCTGATTTCTGCACATGCATCCTTAGGCTACCTGGCGCATATCATGAAATGGGATAGGTTAGAAGCAGTATAGGTTATTGTTATTGAAAAAACGTCTTTAATTAGCGGTTAATAACTATGAAAAATTTCAATATAATTGCGTTCAAACTGACACTTGTTTTTGGCATATTTGTAGGATGAGGAAGAGAAGAGGCAGTATTCGTGCATATTGTCATACATCACTCACCTTGTGAACTTTCGTAAAGTCGCATTGCGTGCTCGATCAAAATCAAATCCTGTATACAACAATGCAATGAGTAAATTCAAAATACCGCCGATCGTGTATCACAAATTTGTTGCAATTTTCTTGGATCCAGTTACTAATATGCTGTCGTCTGAACAGAATGAGCTTCTCATCTGCCACATATTAGTTCTTGTCCTCTTTGCTGACAACTTCCGCACTTATCCAGCTGATATCGAGCAGGATTTGGCCATGACTGCAGCTTCACTGAAACCATATTTTTTCCAGCTGGGATGCAGGAATCATAGTGAAGGCCCCGGTAAGAGATCTCAAATATTGCTTTCAGTCCCTTTGGAGTTTCAAGAGCTGAAGAAGAGGAAAAGGCGCTGAGGTAGCTGCATTAGCTGTTTTGCTTTTAAGTTTTGTTAGGAATAAAACTTTTTGATGATATGTTAGATTTGTGATTTATATTTCCAAGTTTTTGTTTTCATTTAGTTCAAATTATTAGGAGACTGATGCTATCTGCATGTGGAATTTTACATGCTAATCTGTTAAAATTTTGTTTTGAACTGTTGATCTCGTCATTCTTTTACTTTGTCTTTACCTTGTTTGACGTGAGGACTAAAATCAAGATCAAAATGGTACTAGTTTAAAAAAGAAGAATAATAATAAATAAATTTTTTAAATTATTTCACACAAGTCCTAATATAAAAAAATATTATTTTACGTTATAAACTCAATAATTTTTAATAAAAATATCTATTTTATTTCATATTTTAGACCAAAATATTCGAATCGAGTATTTTGGTTTAGGATGTGAAATAAAGTTAATATTTTTATTGAAAATTATTAAGTATGTGAAGTAAAATAATATTTTTTTATATTATAATTTGTGTAGAATATTAAAAAGTTTATTTATTATTATTATTATTATTTTTTAAATTAGTACTATTTTGGCTCTGATTTTTGTTCTCACGCCAAACAGGGCGTCAGTTCCAGGAGTTGGAGGTAGAAGGTTGTTGCATTAGCTGTTATGCTTGGTCTACTGTGTTTGGATACTACTTAGGTTCTAGAAGGGCTAGATTGTGGTTTTTAGGTTTCGTTTTGTTTGAGAATAAAAGAGGTGATTTAGTTGAATTTTTTAGTTTTTTTAAAACATATATATGATGTGAAATAAAGTAAGTTAATTATATTAAAAATGGTATTGAATATGAAATAAAGTTGATTGATTCATTGAAAATTGTGTTTGATGTAAAATAAAATAATTGTTTAATGTTAAAATTTGTGTTGAGATATAAAATAATTTTAATTCTTTAAATATATTAAAATTTTTTGCCACGACTATTTTAGTCCATATTTTTTTTCTATGAACCAAATAGAGCCTAAGGTTGGAGGAAAAAATATGATTTTAGCTATGACAAAAATTTCTTCCAATCAAATGGGGCTAAAGTCATGTCATAATAGTTATGTATGATGCAAAATAAAAGTAGCTTGTTATGTTGAGATTTATTTAAGATTCAAGTAAAATGATGATTATTCGGGATTTTGTGTAAGAAATGAAATAAGTTCGATTTTAATATTAGAGTTTGTATAAGATGTGAAATAAATTAATTTTTATTATTGGACAATGGATAGTAGATATAATAGGTTTTGGTGAATTTTTAAGTTTAGGAAAATGTGTTACCAATATAATTTGAGACTTCGACAATTTTGGTTCTAAGTTGAGCTAGTTGAACGTAAAGGTGGTTGGTTCGATGTAGTGTAGATTTCATGTTGTAGTTGCCAATATTAAGTTAAAACACTCCATTGTTAAACGAATCAGTTTTTGTATCTTAGTATTTAGTTTAAATACATAAATATATCATCTAATAGTTATGTAATTTTCATTTTTTAGTTAAAATATTTTAATATACAGCCAATGAGTTTGTAAACGCAAGTATTCAGTTGAATTATGTTAATATATCATCCAGTAGTTGTGTTATTGTCAGTATTCAAATAAAATACCTTCAAATGTGTTGAATCAGTCATTAAATCAAGTTATCAATTACAATACATCAATATATCATATAATAGTTGTGTAATTATTAGTATTCAATTAAAATATTTTAATATGTAATTAATCAACATATAAATATTAGTCTCAGTTAAAATATGTCGATATGTTATCTAGTAGTTGTGTGATTATTTGTATATTGTTAATATATTTTGATATGCGACAAATTGAAATTTAAATGTAAATATTTTGTTAAAATATATTAATATATCATTTAATGATTGTGTAATTATTAATATTTAGATAAAATATTGTAATAAGTTTTATTTTATTTTCTAAATAAAATTATTTAGTTGAAATACATTGAAAATATATTACTTAATGGTTGTGTTATTGTTATTATTCAATTTAAATTTCTTGATTTGTAGTGAATTTGACTCTAAATTCAAAGTATTTTTTTTAATATATTTATATTATTAAATAGTTATTTAATTATTAATATTCAATTAAAATATTTTAATATATAATAAATTTGCTTTAAAATATTAATATTATATTTAAATACATTAATATATCATCTAATAATTGTGTAATTTTTAATATTTAATAAAAATTTCTTGATATGTTATGAATCAACCTTTAAATTGAAGTATTTAAATTATGTCAATATGTTATTTAGTAGATATGTAATTACTAATATTTAGTTTAAATACCTCAGTATGTAATAAATTAGTTTTAAATTGTTAGTATTGAGTTTAAATAGATTGATATATCATTTTATAGTTGTATAATTATCATTATTTAGTTAAAATATTTTGATATATAACCAATAAGTATGTTAATATAATTATTCAATCAAAATAAGTTAATATATTATTTAATAATTCTGTAATTGTTAATATTTAGATGAAATTTCATCATATGTGATGAATCTATTGAAAAAATGTAACTAGTTATTGAAATATATTAATACATCGTATAATAGTAGTGTAACTATTAATTTTCAGTTAAAATACTTTGATAAGTAATAGATTTGTCTCCAAGAATGAGTATTTAGTCGAAATATATCAATGTATTATTTATTAATTGTGTAATTGCTTATATTTAACGCGCCGTTGCCGGGTCTCAAGTCCTAGATGAGAAACGCGGAGGGTTGCGTTAGGCAGTCGATAGCCAGCGTAAAACTTGTCGAATCAAT
>JAEMOT010000248.1:6403-26105 GCA_019297695.1 Apostasia ramifera
CTGGTGCCAGCTTCTCTCCACTAGCTGTTTCTCCCGTCAAAACCACCTCCCTTAACTCCTTAATTTTCGGAGGTGGCTTAACTGGCGAATCAGAGACTTCCACTACTTCTGCGGCTTCACTACCCGCTGGACCCTGAAGAAGTTCCAACGTCTGCACCAGGGCACCGGCTACCTTAGTCGTAGGGGTTCCTACCTCCAAAGGTGCGCCTACCTTCGGCATCTTCTTCTCCGGAGGAGCATTCGTCACCGGCGCTCCGGCTCTTTTCTTAGAAAAACCGGACGCGATCTTCCATTTTCTCTCCGCCATCGCTCTCACTTTCTTTCAGAAACTCAACAGACAGGAAGGATAGAATGCGAAGCGGCAGGCTCCGCCCCCATCTTATCCTTGCAAACCTCGGGCAGCGCATCCACCTTCGCGACGGTTCGCATTCCAGGACCCATATAAATATTCGCGCCCTGACAATGCGGGGGGCTGATGTTAACACGTGGTTCCTGCGCTGCATCCTAGCCGAACACGTGGCGCCTGACAGGCCTGTACTTGATTGGTGATTGACTGACTCAGCTTCAGGTTTTGCAGGACTCTTGACCCAGGTCAAACATCGGGCACGAGGGTTCAACCTACCATCGTCCACGATGACCCAGGATTAAAATTCGTAACCTCGGGCACGAGGGTACGAGGTAACGCCTGTCACAATCAACTTCACCTAACTCCGCCGCTCTCCGTACGGGTGCTCCTTCCAAACAGAGGTACCAGCATTTAAAGTCATCATCCTCCTCGTACAGCTGCGGACCTCTCCGATGACAGACAAGCGGCGCTCAGAGCTCATCCATTACCTTTCCTCCGGGAAATCAGGGTGGAGCTATGCACGTCAACGGCTATAAAAACCACTGAACAGTCCTCCAGACAGATATAGGATATACAACACAAGAGAGGCCAAAGGCAAGAAGAGAAAGAGATATACATACAGACAAACAAAACTCTCAAGAAAGAGGATTTTTCTCATTGTATCAGGACCCCAACTGAGGAGCTCCTTCCTTCTTCTTCTTCTTTTTTCTTCTTCAACTCTTCTCAAAGCATTGTAAAGCCTTCAGGGCTAAGCCTTTTTCCCATTAGTGAAACTTCTTCGCTGACCGACCGGTGGACGTAGGGGATTTCCTCCCTGAACCACCTTAAATCTCTGTGTGCTTTTCTGGTTGCTTCGGACTAAATCTTCTCTCTGAGCCTCTATTAACAGGCTCACCACCTCCTTTGCGCGCCGCCGTCTCCCGGAACTCTCTTTCTTTGGTGTTTCTTGGGATCCCCACATCCTACGTCAACAATATATGATAGTGTATAATCAAAGTATGACTCGACTTAGAAACAAATTAACTCACATTCATCAATTCGAATGGCAACAAAACTTGGATTAAAATCAAAAGCCTCTCACATCCTGAGCTAATTGCAGATCGAAATGAACAGAAATATTTAAACTTAGAGAGAAAGAAAATTGTTTTTTTGAAAAGAATGATTAAAAATTGATTAATAGAAGCAGAAGAAATGCGCGATACTGCATTCTATTCGGAAGATAATAAATAATATTACGTCAAGCTGCATGCAGTTATACATTTCACAATTCATTTCTTATAACAGCGTAGTAGATCAGGATGGCGCTACCAGAGTAGGCGACGCATCTCGCGTAGGCATGGCAATGGCGCACTAAATCCGCAATCCCGATCTCTAAGCACGACCTGCACGATTCTGGTTCGATCAGGTCGCGCGAGCACTGAGCAGTGGCTGTGACGGTCATGGTGTAATGCCCAAAGGAACTCGTCTTCTTCAACGTCATGCCAGTCTTGTCCGGGTTTTCTGGCACCCAGTGCACCAGCTGGGCGAATAATCCCTTCAGTTCTTCTAGGAAGGCACTGGGAAAGACTCTGCGCTTTGAAGGTATCACAAGGAAATTGCTTTCTGGTATCCCAAAGAAGTTTTGCGTAGAATATCTGTACATGCAGCTCGAGTTATTTTGAGTCGAATTTAATTCCAAAGCATGCCTGCTAGCTAGCTAGTTCAATACTGCATATTTGTAGTACTCCTCCAAACTCATGTTCTTGATCAATATATATAATTGAGGAAAAATTACACTCAGTTCTTTGAGTTTAATGCTTAATAACGCAAAGTTTCACTTTTTTAAAATTATAATATCGGCAATTCTAAGATTTAATAAATTATCAAATTAAATAGGTCGTTTTTATTTTTTTATTATTAAAATTTTTTAAAATTATCATTTTACCCCTCCCCTCTCTCCTCCCGATCATGCGCACGCGCGAGGCCGTGCGGCCGTCGGGCCCGCCCTGTGGTCGCACGGCGTGTGCAACCCACCGGCTGCCGCACGACCCGTTGGAGACTGCGCGGGGATCGGGAGGAGAGAGAGAGGCCACCTTTATCTCTCCTCCCAATCCCCGAGCATGCGTGAGGGCGGGTCCGGCGGCCACGCGGCCCCTCACGTGTGCTGGATCGGGAGGAGAGAGAGGAGAATGGTAAAATATTAATTTTAAAAAAAATTAATAATAAAAAAATAAAAAAAACTCATTTAATAATTTATTAAATCTCACGAATCTGAATGTAATTTGCCCTATAATTAAATATGTGACAAGATGACTAAGAATCATCAGAGTGAAATACATGCTGATCAATTTTTGTTATTAATAGAGTAAAAACATTGATTTGGAGTGGATTGCAGGCCATAATACGCACCGTAGGATGCAACGGCCATCGTTTTGTACAGCATATTTGAGATGGAGAGGGCAATTAAGATATTCTTGGAGTGTCAAGGCTAGATAGCCGATGCATCTGGTGCAGGCAAGGGGCTGCACACCTGTCACGCACCACGCAGAGATGTAGATGTCGTTTGGTGGCTTTCCATTGATGTCGTACATAGTAGTCTGGGCATAGCCGGTGAAGAACGGTACGTCTTTATCACTACGGATCATTGAAGTGATCTTCGTAACACCAACGTTGATTCTTGTGCGCAAGGAACGATCTCGTTTCTCTGCATCAGTTATGACTCCACACTCATTGCTAATGACAATGGGAAGAAGATCAAGAAGAAGGGTAGTGGCGAGGATGAGAATAAGACGATGACTGGCGTAATATTTCATAATTAGTAGCTCCGTTGATCTCTGTGGCCTCTTGAAAAAATATATATATAGGGAAGAAAATGTTTATATTAATAATAAATAAACGTAAGAAACAATATTCTAAACTTGACGAATATGCAAACTTTGTTAACCATGAAACGACAAATAACAGCTAGCAATATCTGCATTGATTAAAAGAATGAATAATATAATGCAAATATTATTTTTTGTTTCATACAATAACAACAACAACAACCAAGCCTTAATCCTACTAGGTGGGATCGGCTACATGAATTCTTTCTATCCATTGCGCTCTATCAGTTTCCAAATTCTAATCTAAATCTAAGTAACTAAGATCACTCCTTATATATAGTTCTTTCCATGTCTTCTTTGGTCTCCCTCTTCCTCTTTGTACATGGGCAAAATCCAATAACTCAATTTTTCTAATTGGAGCTTCAATCGGCCTACGATTTAGATGTCCAAACCATCTAAGCCGACTTTCTCTAAGTTTATTCTCAATTGGTGTCATACCAACTTTCTTTCGGATATACTCATTTCTCATTCTATTATTTCGTGTATATCCACACATCCACCTTAACATCCTCATTTCTGCAATATTTATTTTATTTGTATGTTTCCTCTTTGCATGCCAGCATTCAGCACCATATTTTTTATTTCATATTTAATAATAATTATACTATATTATATTGTATTGTATTATATATAACACTCAATTACGTAATCATAATTAACTAATGACCATGTTATTTATAAGATTTTGATATTTTGCCATTAAACATGCATGTATATTACGTTGCATTTTATGCATATAATTTTTTTTTTAATTTTGAAGTATTTCTCAAGTACCTTTTTGCATTTTAACTTGGAATTTAATTTTATTTATTGTATATGTCCATTATGATAAAAAAAGGCAAATTATTGATTAGTCTCTATAATTTACCTATAATTAAATAGTCCTCAGCTAAATCTTATTTAAGACCTAAATTTTAGGATAAATTGCATTTGAGTCTTGAGATTAAAAGTGCATTCTAAATTATTTAAAGTTTTTTTTTAAATTAATTCTAATTTTTTAAAAGCTAAATTCAGTTCATTTGTATCAACTTTAAGCTGTTGGCAGGCCATTGAGATTAGTTCCCGAAAATAATTTTTTTAAAATAAATATATTTAATTAACTAATTAATATATTAATTTTATTAGAAAAATTTAATAAAAAGCGCAGGCATCGAAGTCTTTAGTGATGCACCGTTAAGTCGAAGTTGCCTGTTATATGAAAAATTTCTGATATGAAAAGTCATCTGTGCGACACGCGACGAGCGGCGACTTCTTATTAATGTGAAACTTCTTGTTATGAAAAGTCGCATGAGCAGCAGACGTCTTCTGTACATAGAAATCACCAGCCAGTCTTCCGAACGATTGGCGACTTCTGCGCGCCAGAAATTACTTGTTGTAGAAGCGACTTCGTCTTAACGGCATGCTGCTCTAACAATATCAGAAACATGCTCTTTTTATTAAATTTTTTCAATAATACTTAATCTATTAATTAGTTAATTAAATTTTTAAAAAATCATCTTTATTTGGACTCTACAAATATTAAAATCAACCTAATTTACTTTAAATTTATATTATACATAAATTTTAAAATAAAATTATTATTGTATTTAAAATATCTCATGCTTCCAAGTAAGTCTCATTTTTCAAAGATTTCATTAATTTTAAAATGAAAATACTACATTAAATTTTATTTTTTATTTCAATTAAATTTTTTAAAGCATTGCTATAAATCTTCTAATATTACATTAGTAATATCACAATCTTTTTATAAAATTTATAATATAAAATAATTAATTTTTATAAAAAAATTAGGGGCATTTACCGGCATGCCACACAAACTTTTTAATATTACACCACAAACATTTTCTTCACAAAATTTACACAATAGATTGTGAAGAAAGTGTGTGTGGTGTAATACATGAAGATTTATGTGATATGTGTGTAAATATCCCAAAAAAAGGGACATTTACCTGCACGCCACACAAACTTTTTAATGTATTCAATCTAAAATTAGTGCATTGGTCAAAATCTAATTAATTAATTAATAACAGCTAAGACAAATTAAAAAATGTAGAGATCTATATTCCATGAACAAACTAACACTACTTCAAGAAGATTTGACGCCAGTTTTGATACAGCTTATTATTTGTGCCAGCTTGTTATTCACAAATTTGATATTAAAATCAAATTTATTTATTTTATTTTTTAACATAAAATTTAAAATAAAAATATAAATTTATTTCACATTCTATAAAATTAAAAAAATGTATCAAAATTAACTTTAATTTAAGTTAAATACAAACTTATAATTAAGTGCAATATATATAGATTTTAATTTTGATGAGTGTGAACTAGGGGTGGCAAAATAGGTTGCGGGTAATCCGACCCGACCCAAATAGCTTCAACTCGAACCCGATCCATTTATTAAATGGGTCAAAATTCATGACCCGAACTCGACCTGATTAATAAATGGGTCGGGTTGGCGGGTCGACCAAACCCGTTTATAAGGTATTTTTTGATAAAATGCCCAACCCGAACTCTACCCGACCCAATTATGCCCAACCCTAACCCGATCCGTTTAATAAATGGGTCAAAATTCATGACCCATACCCGAACTTTGCGGGTCGGGTTCGAGTCAGGTTCAAGGATCGGATCATATATTGCCATCTTTAGTGTGAACATAGCTCTTGTCATTATTTAAGCCACTTGAGATTTTTTTTTTTTTTTTGAGAATTCACTTGAGATCTATTTATTCAAGCTAAAAATTTAATTTTGGAAAATCAAACTCCTAAAAAACAAATCTTAGCCTAAATGGTCCTTAATATTTATGCTTGACGATTGTCCGGACTCTCCCCAATAAATATACTCGATAAAAAATCAAATCTTGGACATGCTCAAAATTCAATTTCTTTTGATTAGATGAACTAGTCATCAATGCAACAGTTGCATACCAAGACTTAAATAAACAAGTAATATGATAAAATCCTCCATCTTATTATCAAAAATAATGTTTATCAATTTCAATTGAACTCATTGAATTGTTTAAGATGTGTAGGCCCATGCTTAAAGATCTGCATCCATAAATAGTTAATAGTTGCAACAATTATTCATGATAACCTCCTAACAAATACCAAAGCCTACGGTTCGACCGAGCCATGAATGGATCAAGTAGTTCATATGGATTGCGCTCTTTATGGGTCTTGCTTTCTCTAGCACCAAATAGTTGAGTGGACTCTTGAGAAATATGCACTTGAGTAATCCATTGAATAAAAATGGACTTCTATAAGGGGGATATTTAGTGGGATATATACAATAAATTATCTCATATTGGATATTCAACACAAGTTGTGTTAATATACAATTGATAGCGTTACTCGTAGACCTTTGTTGCCTATTTCTCTATTGTCAAAATAATATGCAGCGGAAAATTCGGATCGCCAGACGTGTAGTTAGCCAAATAAATCGTGCCAGATAAGTATGAGAAATAATGATAATAAAAAAACGAAGCAACCATAAAAATACCAGATTTATGTGGTTCGGAGGTATTCTTCTTACATTCACAGGGAGAGCAGAAAGAGACTTTATTATGTAAAAAATCAGATAGAAAGAGAACCTTACACTAATCACCTGGTTCTCGATCTCAGACGAGATTCAAAAATTGGATCTTTTCTTCTTTCAGATTTAGATAATCCAATCGCTCCTTGAGCCTCAGATAATTGACTCCAGATTCCTACGAAATCACCTCCATAGCCGATGAAGAAGATCCAAGAGAAATCACTGTTAAAAATACCCAAGTGAATCACCTATTCATGCTTCCCAAGAGGAAGCTTGAGAACTTGCAGCTTTCCACTAGAAATCCTAAAAATCCCACTTTATTTGTAGCTTATCTGATCATCCTGTATTTATAATAGTAACCTATAATAATTCTGTATCTGATTCTAATAAAAATCTTAACAGTCTAACAAATAATTCTTATAATTAGGATTATTTAATTATTATTTAAATTATATTTTAATAATTTTCACCTTGATTTGATTAAATTTGGTACTTCTAAGCAGGCAACATAATTTCTCTAAGTAGAAACACCCCATCTCCCTAGGGCTTTCGTACCTTAGCTCCTCTGAATATTAGTAATTGGAGATGGACCTCATACATCTGAATGCACATACTCAAGGATGTTCTTGCTTCTCTTATTAGAAGTAATAAATTTTACCCTGCACTGCTTACCAAGAACACAAGATTCACAGAAATCAATCTTACATGATTTAATCCCCTTAAGTAACTTTATGTTGTGCAATTCTAACAATCATCTCTCACTCATATGACCCAACCTAGCATGTCATAGCATAATATTATCATTATCTGAAGAGGATGTAATAGCAGCATCTCCTGTAATAGTTTCTCCAATCAATCTGTATAATAATTCAATTTTCTTTCCCTTCATTATAATCAGAGCACCTTTCTTTGCTATTATAATACTATCAGAATTAGTAAAAGTACATCCACTAGCATCAAGAGTACCTAGGGAGATCAAACCTTTTCTAAGGTCTGGAACATGCTTGACATCTGTCAAAGTTCTTATCACTCTATCAAACATCTTTATTTTTACTGTCCCTATCCCAACTGATTTACTCTCAGAATTATTACCCATTATAACTCTATCACTATCATGTATAGAATAAGTAGAAAATCAATCTCTGAATGGGCACATATGATAGGAACAACCAGAATCTAAAATCCATGAATCAGAATAATCTGTACCTGTGAAGGTGCATAACGTTTCACTATTTTTCTCTAATCCTGAAGTAATACTAGCCTCATCACCTTGTTTCTTCTGCTGGTGCTACTTAGATTTCTTAGGTCAATCTTTTTTCTAATTACCTTCCTTTTTACAGTAGTGACACCTGTTATCATTTCCTTTCGAACAAGACCTACATCTGTGCTATGCTTGTTCCGTAACTCATTTGACAATAAAGTTGCATTGACTTTCTCCACTTTAAGGGTGTCTTTGCCATACAGAATAGTTATTATCAGATGGTTATAAGACTTGGGCAATGATGAAAGAAAAAAAAAGTAAAGTTACATCCTCTTCTTCTAATTTTACCTCAATACTGCGAAGTTGTGAGATCAACAACAACAACAACAACAACCAAGCCTTAATCCCACTAGGTGGGGTCGGCTATATGATAATATTGCAAAGTTGTGAGATTATTTTACTGAAAATATTTATATGTTCTAATAGATTAGTGTAACATCCCGAAAATTTAGATTTTGATGTGTATTATAAATTAGAATTGTATGTACAAATTTGGGTGATAAATGATATTTACGGTATTTTGGCATAAAAAATATAGAAAATGTTTGGGTGATACCTTTGATTTAATAGATCTCCAAAAATGACCAAAAATGAATGATAAAAGAAATTTTTGATCTAAAAATAATTTTTGTAAGATCTAGTATTTATTTGAAAATATTAAGAGAAATATTAGGAAATTCTTTTCTTGATTTAAATTTGAATTTATTTAATATCTCATAATTTATTTGGATATTTATTGATTTGAAATTCTCATGAGGATATTTATCAAATTGGAGATATTTAAGGGATATGGTTATGAGTTAAAGGATGATTTGTTATTATTATTTAAATTTTGAATTTATGAGATTTAATTATCCCTTAATTTTAGCCTTGGAAGAAATACCAGATTTATCCTTAGAATGAGTTATTAGAGGAAATAATGTTTCTCTTCTCTCACACATCGATTCATCTCTCTCCCGATTCGTAACCGCCGGCCCTAGCTCCCTTTTTGGCTGAAAATGAGAGGGAGAGAGAGAAAAAGAAAAGAGAGAGTAGAGGGTGAGAAAGGAGAAGGGAGAATTAGAGATCCGAGGCATCACAACATTTCTCCATCGAATCGGCAACTATGCAAGAAGAATTTCAAAGATTCGGATGAAAAGACGAGAAGAATAGGAGAAAGAAAAAGGAGATATTTTCATGATCCTTGAGGTAGGAGATTTCTCTAACTATTAAAGCTTAAATTAATCAACGATTCTTATTCAAATAATTTGATTTATAATAGATTGACAAGAATTGAATAAATTTATTATTTAATTATCTATGAAATTTTATTTTATTGCATTGCTGATATTTTTTCATATTTATAGCTGTAAATTTTGTTTATGGGTTTAAAATATTTTATTAGAGAAATTTATTTAGATATACGAACGATTGTATATTGCTAGAATTTTTCTGTTTCGGATATGAGCATTGTAGCATTAGTTTCGGATATCAAATGATCTCGGATTTTGATGAAATTTGATGGTGAGTTAGATCTTGAAGTTACCTATAACTTTTATGAAGAAACTTTTGATTACTTCTGAATAAAGAGTATGATTTCGATATCATTAGTAAAGTCTGACAGAAATTCAGATTTTCTGACCGAGTTTAGTTCATAGAGGTTTTGGTGTACCAAATGAATTCGAATTTACATGAAATTTTAAAGATAGGAGACACATTATACTACAATGTTTATATAGAAATCTTTCTTTAAAAAATTCATTTTGGATGAGATTTGTTTGGAGAAGCTTGAGATCTTGCAGCTTTCCACCAAAAATCCTGATAATCCCACTTTATTTGGAGCTTATTTGATCATCCTATATTTATAATAGTAGTATATAACAATTCTTTATCTATTCTCATAAATATCTCAATAGCCTAACAAATAATCCTTATAATTAAGATTATTTAATTATTATTCAAATCATTTTTTAATAATTCTCTTGAATTTATTTGGTACTCATACTATTTTGGTCATGCCAAAAAATTAAAATAGTTTATTCATTATAAAATTAAAAAATAAGCTCTATAATTAATTACTAATTTTAATTATCTATTTTATATTCTATATCATTTTTAATATACTAATTAATTTATTTCACATTCTATATAATTTTTAACATAAGTAATTAACATTATTTTTTATCTTTGATATATATATATATATATATATAAAGGCAAAACAATAAATTTTATGGTAATGTTAAATTAATCTTATTATCAAATAAGCTCTTAGATTTTATCATAATTTTATTATTTTAATTAATCAGTTAAGATCCATTGAGATTTTTAGGAGTTAGATTTCTCATAATTAAAATTTTTAGCTAAATTGAATCTAAATAAGACGACGAGAACGCAAGGCAAATAACAAGTGGAATCAAATTTTTCGGAAGTTTTGCCAAGGTTCATACTAATCAAATTCACCGAGGTACTCTGCATTGGTTGTAAAAAATTTCATTATTTAATTTAATAATATATTTTAAAAATAATTACCTACATGCCACACTATTTAATTTTATTTATGCCTTACCCATCCATTCTTAGTTGATTACGCTATGCACATTCAAAATATTATAAAATCTTACATACACACATTTTAATTTATTTCTATTATAATCAGTAATCATAATTTTTTAATAATTTAAGTATAGTTAAATCGCAAAAATTCTGAGCCATTCATCATATTATTTTAAAGATATTTAAATATATTTTGAGTGAAAATCCTAAAACTTTAATATTTAGGTGACAGCAAATGAAGAAGACATCCGCAACGTAAATTAATTTTAGAACAAATCAGCGCTTTAGTGCTGTATTGAAGAAAGGAAAATATGTACAATTAAGAGTAAAAATATAATTTTAATGATTTAGTAATAGAATATTTTTTTTTTCAAATAAATTTTGATTTAGTTTTAACTCAAGTGTGTGTATGTAAAATTTTGTAATGTTTTGAGTGTGCATGACGTAATTAACTAAGAATGGATGGATAAGACATAAATAAAACTAAATAGTGTGACATGTAGGTAATAATCTCTATATTTAAATAATATTATAAAAATTATTAAATTATTATTTTAAAATAAAATTAGATGATATTTAAATAATATAATATTAAAATAACCTCGAACCAAGCTCCTGAAATAATTGCCTTTCAAAAGTTTGGCCATCTGAAGAAAACCGATTAAAGGGTTTGCAAAATGAAAAGTATTTGCAGTTCTCATTGAAAAACAATATTTAGAAGCGTTTAGTTCGATGTTATTTACATGTTCATTATATTTAAATATTAATATTATTTATAAGTTTATATTATTTTTAATTATTATTTGTATGATTTAAAATTAACATTGTCAATATATTAAAAATATATTGTAGAAAATCAATCTAATTTCGGCTAGTTCTATTATTTTGGGTGACATACATTTATATATATTTTGACATGCATTTATATGTCATTCTAGAATAGTAATTCTATATTTTTTTAACATTATTAAAATATATTATAAATTAAAAAATTAATTTCTTCGAATAATATAATAGTTGAGAGAGATTTCACTTTAAAGAATGACAATATTGAAGAAAATAAAAAAGTATTTGATATAGCTATAGGGCCTAAGCACTCGGGAAAGGTTAAAAGTAAGTCTTTTATAATTACACAATGCTAATATTTTTCAAAAATTTCTAACTCCAGTTCATACAAAGGATATGGTTCTCCGGCTAAAATCGATTCTCTTTGAGATGAGCTATTCACCTATAAGTCGGTTTATGAGGGCATGTAGTCAGTTTATCGAAACATGCAATCAGCCTACTAGGAAATACAGTCATCTTATAAGTGTAAAATTGCTACTGTAAAAATGACACTCTTAAAATTGAGAAGACAAAGGGGCAAATATGACAGTTAGCAAGCTGGTTATGTTTTAACTAAAATGCTAATCAAAAAATTTTACATCTAAACTAATTTGATTTTTTATAATTTAATTTATTTAGAATTAGCAATCGATATAAATTAAATATTTTTATATGCAAGAAAATGTGAAAGAGGAAGAAAAAGAAGGACGATAATGATGATGTGAATAAGGATGAGAAGGATGAGAATTAAATTATCCCATACTTTATTTTCACTTATTATTTTTAATTATCATAAATGCATGTTTTTCTCGATAGATTGTTACTTTGAATATTTATTTTAATATACTTATATTTATTATATTTTTTTGAAATTTGACACTGTTAATATGTTTAAAAACTATTACTTCTATAATAGTAAGTAATGTATTTTATTTTTGTTTTTTAATGTTTGAATTGTTTTAGTATTTATGTGATTAAATGTCATTTGCAATTATTGTGTTGGAGAACTATGTTATATCATGCACATTATGAAAGTCTAAAATTTTAAATATAATGATATACCTTCACTTATGCAAGAGCACGCAACAAAGCAAGGATAAAGATCGAACTAGCACGAGAGGAAGAGCACAGCAAGTTGGTGGCCCGAGACGGAAAGGGCTGGCCGGCAACCGAGATGGAGCAAGGGGCGAAAGCGGGCTGCGAGCAGCGGTTCTTCAAGACGCGAGTAGTGGGCGTCGATGGCACGGGCAGCAGCCCACGAGAAGGAGCAGGAGCCCGGGCCGAACGCGCGAGCACAGTCTTGCTGTGCGAGCGGCGAGAAGGGGCGCAAGCGGCGTCCGTCGCGCTAGCGGCCAGCTGGGGGCACGAGCGGCGGAGCTGGCCGCTCGCGGCGGCCCGGTACTGGCGAGCAGGAGGCTCGCGAGCGGAACGACACCGGTGAGCAGCCAGCAGGTCAACCAAAGGCGCGGCGCGAGCAGTGGGTACGGGTCCAGCGGCGCGAGCGGCCAGCAACGGCACCGGCACCAATGGCGGCCAACGGCGCGCGAGGCGACCAACGGCACCGAGCAAGCTGAGAGAGCGAAGGAGCGAGCGGAGCAAGCACCAATGGCGGCCGACGGCGCGCGCGGCGGCCAACGGCTCGAGCTGCAAGCAAGGGGCTGCTGGAGCTGCGAATAGGGCGCGGCGCGAGCAGATCAAGCGGCGGCAGACGGCGCGAGCGCGGGATCGAGTGGCTAGCCGGCGGCCGAATGGGCTAGCGCGACCGCAAGCAGAAGCGGCGAGCCGGCGGCCGACTGGGCGAGCGCGACAGCGAGCGCGAGCGGTAGGCCGACGGCCGAATGGGAGAGCCCGACCTGCGGGGACGGCGCGAGCGCAGCGGGGGAGGCGCAAGCCGCGCGAACACCACGAGAGAGAGAGAGCTGGGATCGAACAGGCAGCGCGAGCATGAGCAAGAGAGAGGGGCGCTGTGAGGGGCGCTGTTTGAGTATTTAGGGCTAGACATATTACAGCGATTGTAGGTGAGAACTGCTGTAATAGAGAACCCCAACGCCAGCGGGTCTTTATTACAACTGCTTTAAATAACTTTTACTTTTCCCGCCACCTTAATTTCATGCCCACGTAATATTTTTAAAATTGTCTTATTAGAGAACCGGTGTAAAACCTCAGTGTTATAAAATATGTATTATGCTAGTGAAAAAACTTGTTTTATCAAAATTACAAAGAGTGTGATCACCACAAGTCCTCAAAAATCTATTATAATATCCTGTGATCTCAATGTAGTGGTATTGTCTGCTTTGGCTTTAGAAAAATTACGTGACTTAAGTACTTTTTATAAGGTTATCCATCTCAATACTATTCCAACCTAAACATGCTTAACTATGAACTTTTTCATCATTAGTCTCACGATTTTGCCTCAAAAGGTGTCTCTATCATTTGAGATCACATTATCTACTTAAACAGCTTAGGATCTCTCTCGCTTTTCTGATGTAGGCCGATTCATTCCTGTGCCCCTCTCACCATTCATTATTCAGCCTAGAAGCCTGTCAGGAGCCGCACTTTGCTTCAGTAATTCCTTTCTCTTAGGACATCATTCGGCGATCACTCCCCGCCCACTTTGGCCATGGGCGTCACAGGAGGATCTCCTTCTCTTTTCGATGTGAGATGATTCATTCTTGTGCCCTCTCACTACTCATTATTCAGTCCAGAAGCCTGTCAGGAGCCGCACTTTGCCGCAGTAATTTTTTTCTCTTAAGATATCATCCGACGACCACTCTCCGCCCTCTTCGGCTATGGGCGTCACATCTATTGGCAAAAATTTCAAGAAAGAAGTTATAGGAGAAGATAGATAAAAGGCAAAACACACAAAAAATAGCTAAACTTGAATAGATAACTAAAATAATTATATAATAATGAAAGTACTAAAATTAACATAAAATTTAAAACTCTCAGAACCCCAAGAGTAATCATATGCAAATTGTTTGACTTATAATAATTTACATTAATTTGATAATCATGTATAGAATACACAAATGTAAGGAAATCATATATATTCAACAATTATTGGTCTTTACTCATTGACCTACTTTTTTTTTTTGTTGAAAAGTGTTCATAATTAGGTGTTTGCGATTCTCCTATATATGACTCCTTTAATATATGATATTTGACCTAATGTTTTGGTTAGAATCAAGTTGTCATTCAGATCATGCTAGCACGAGCCTCTCTGACTCTATCATGATTTGAGAGGAATGCAAATAGAGCTAGCTAGATGATTCTCACTGCAGCACCAGGGGTTGAGTTGGCCAATATTTAGTAATATATAAAATCAGAGGTTTTATGTTAATTTACTTTGATAATATTTCTATAGAAATTAAATCAAACATTTTAATCCATTTGTGAAACTTCATATTTGAACAATATTGAATATATATGGTTTTCTTACATTTGTATATTCTATACATGTGTATTCTTACAAACAATTCCGAGAATTTGAATTTCACGTTGATTCCAATATTTTAATAAAATAATCTTATTATCGTATATTTATTTTAGCTATCTATTAGTTTCCACATGTTTATTAAATGACTCATTTATCTATAATCTATTTTTTTTCAGCCCCCTCTATCCCTCGTCCGCTCTTCGACACTATCTTAATTTTACTCACGTAGTAAACAAATACTTATTTTTGTCTAACATGTAAACTAAAAGCTATATATTCATAAAATTATGAGACAATTAATTCAATATTATCTTAATATTATATCATATTATTTAAACATCTTGACATCTATATATTATTTTTTAAGTAATAATTTTATAATTTTTTATAATATTATTTACTATATCATCAAAAATTAAATAATTATTTTATATAAAATACTTTTTATAGTGGTTGATTCGGTCAATTGTAATAAAAGGTTATCTTTTATAACAGTTAATTGCCTAATCAACTATTGTAAAATGTCCTCAATCATTTTGAGAAGGACTATTTAAAGTGGTTGAATTATTGTATATTATGTATTTTTTTATTTAATTTTGTTATGTAATATTAATAATAGTTTTTTTTTATCTTTAGAAAGGAAGGGATCCTAATAAATAAGATCCCCTCTCTTAATGAGATGGTTTATTAAGATTTTTATAAATTATTTAAATTACCTTTTGTTTATTTAGTATATAATTGTAAGTGTGATTTCATCCATATATTTTTTAAATTTAATTCCCACATTATGCTAAAAAAAAAATATTGGCAAGCGGTGCAATCAACCGCTCTCTAAGAATTGCTTTAGACAGTGATTAATATAGTCAACTGCCATTTAAAAGTACTTGAGACGGTAGTTAAAACTATGCATCGTAAAAGATAAAACCTTTTACATATGGCATCTACATATATGTAGTGGCCACTTTTAGTATTAATTTAAAATCGCAAAACCACCGTATTATATATGCTAGTGTATAATCAAAGTATGAGTCGACTTAGAAACAAAAGTTGGATTAAAATCAAAAGCCTCGCACATCCTGAGCTAATTGCAGATCGAAATGAACAGAAATACTTAAACTTAGGAAAAAAAAATTGAAAAATTTTATTAAAAATTAATTAATAGAAGCAGAAGATCTAATGCGCGATACTGCATTCTATTCGGAAGATAATAAATAATATTACGTGCAAGCTGCATGCAGTTATACATTTCACAATTCATTTCCTATAACAGCCTCGTAGATCAGGATGGCGCTACCAGAGTAGGCGACGCATTTCGCGTGGGCATGGCAATGGCGCACTAAATCCGCAATCCCGATCTCTAAGCACGACCTGCACGATTCTGGTTCGATCAGGTCGCGCGAGCACTGAGCAGTGGCTGTGACGGTCATGGTGTAATGCCCAAAGGAACTCGTCTTCTTCAACGTCATGCCAGACTTGTCCGGGTTTTCTGGCACCAAGTGCACCAGCTGGGCGAATAATCCCTTCAGTTCTGCTAGCAAACGGGGTCTGGCACTGGGAAAGATTCTGCGCTTTGAAGGTTCCACACGGAAATTGTTTTCTGGTATCCCAAAGAAGTATTGCGTAGAATATCTGTAGGTGCATGTCAATCGATTTGAAATCAGCTCGAGTTATTTTGAGTCGAATTTAATTCCAAAGCATGCATGCATCCTAGCTTAGTTCAATACTGCATATTTGTAGTACTCCACCAAACTCATGTTCTTGAATATATATAATTAAGGAAAAATTACACCTAAGTCCTTGAGTTTATCTCTCAATAACGCAAAGGTTCATAATATCGGGTCCATGAGATTTAATAAATTATCAAATGGGTCCTTTTTATTTTTTTATTATTAAAATTTTTTAAAATTACCATTTTATCCCCCATCTCTCCTCTCGATCCTGCGCACGCGCGAGGCCGTGCGGCCGCGGGACCCGCCCTGCGGCCGCATGGTGTGTGCTACCCACCGGCAGCCACACGACCCATTGGAGACTGCGCGGGGATCGGGAGGAGAGAGATAGAGAGAGGCCGCCTCTATCTCTCCTCCCGATCCCCGAGCATGCGTGAGATCGGGTCGCGCGGCCACCGGTGGCCGCGCGGCTTGTGCAACCCATCGACCGCCGGTGGGTCACACATGCCGCACGGCCGCCGAGCGGGTCCGGCAGCCACGCAGCCTCACACGTGCGCGGGATCGGGAGGAGAGATAGGGGAGGGGTAAAATGGTAATTTTAAAAAAATTAATAATAAAAAAATAAAAAAAATCCATTTAATAATTTATTAAATCTCAGGGACCTGAGTGTAATTTGCTCTATAATTAAATATGTGACAAGATGACTAAGAATCATCAGAGTGGAATTCATGCTGATCAAATTTTGTTATTAATAGAGTAAAAACATCGATTTGGAGTGGATTGCAGGCCATAATACGCACCGTAAGATGCAACTGCCGTCGTATTGTACGGCAAGTTTGAGAAGGAGAGGGCAATTAAGATATTTTTGGAGTGACAAGGCTAGATAGCCAACGCATCTGGTGCAGGCAAGGGGCGACACACCTGTCACGCACCACGCAGTGATGTAGATGTCATTTGGCGGCTTTCCATTGATGTCGTACATAGCAGTCTGGGCATAGCCGGTGAAGAACGGTGCATCTTTATCACTACGGATCATTGAAGTAATCTTCGTAACACCATCGTTGATTCTTGTGCGCAATGAAGGATCTCGTTTCTCTGCATCAGTTATGACTCCACACTCATTGCTAATGACAATGGGAAGAAGATCAAGAACTAGAAGGGTAGTGGCGAGGATGAGAATAAGACGATGGCTGGTGTAATATTTCATAATTTGTAGCTCCGTTGATCTCTGTGGCCTCTTGAAATAATATACATATAGGGAAGAAAATGTTTATATTAATAATAAATAAACGCAAGAAACAAAATTCTAAACATACAAATATGCAAACTTTGTTATTATTCACCGTGAAACGACGAATAACAGCTAGCTCATCAATTCTTAGTTAATGCAAATATTATTTTTTATTTTATATTTAATAATAGGAATAATTAACTGTATACCACAACATTTTATTTTATTTATGTATTACTCATCAATTCTTAGTTAATTACGCTATGCACACTCAAAACATTATAAAATCTTACATACACATACTTAAGTTAAAATTTAGTCAAAATTTATTTGAAAAAAAAAAATTTTCGTTAGTAAATCATTAAAATTATAATTTTACCCTTAATAGTACATATTTTTTTTCATCCTCGATGTCACACTAAAGTGCTAATCTGTCCTAAAATCAATTCACATCGCGGATGTTTCTTTTCCTTACTACAACCTAAATATTAAAGTTTTAAGATTTTCACTCAACATATATTTAAATATCTTTAAAATAATATGATGAACGGTTTAGATTTTTTGTAACCTAACTATTGTTAGGTTATTGGAAAATTATAATTATTCATTATACTGAAAATAAGTGAAAGTGTGTGTATGTAAGATTTTATAATATTTTGAGTGTGCATAGCGTAATTAACTAAGAATGAATGGGTAACGCATAAATAAAGCGAAATGGTGTGGCATATAGGTAATTATCCCTTAATAATAATTATACTATATTATATTGTATTGTATTATATATAACACTCAATTACGTAATCATACTTAACTAATGACCATGTTATTTATAAGATTTTGATATTTTGCCATTAAACATGCAAGTATATTACGTTGCATTTTATGCATATAATTTTTTTTTAAATTTTGAAGTATTTCTCAAGTACCTATTTGCATTTTAACTTGGAATTTAATTTTATTTATTGTATATGTCCATTATGATAAAAAAAAGGCCAAATTATTGATTAGTCTCTATAATTTACCTATAATTAAATAGTCCTCGGCTAATTCTTATTTAAGACCTAAATTTTAGGATAAATTGCTTTTGAGTCTTGAGATTAAAAGTGCATTCTAAATTATTTAAAGTTTTTTTTTAAATTAATTCTAATTTTTAAAAAGCTAAATTCAGTTCCCGAAATTAGTTCCCGAAAATAATTTTTTTAAAATAAATATATTTAATTAACTAATTAATATAATAATTTTATTAGAAAAATTTAATAAAAAGAGCATGTATCCGAAGACTTTAGTGATGCACCGTTAAGTCGAAGTCGCCTGTTATACAAAAAACTTCTGGCATGAAAAGTCATTTGTGCGGCATGCGACGAGCGACGACTTCTTATTAATGGGAGACTTCTTGTTATGAAAAGTCTCTTGAGCAGCAGACGACTTCTGTACTTAGAAATCACCAACCAGTCTCCCGAATGATTGGCGACTTCTACGTAACGGAAGTTACTCGTTGTACAAGCGATTTCGTCTTAACGTCATGCTGCTCTAACAAAATCAGAAATATGCTCTTTTTATTAAATTTTTTCAATAATACTTAATATATTAATTAATTAATTAAATATTTTTTGTAAAAAATCATCTTATTCGGACTCTACAAATATTAAAATCAACCTAATTTACTTTAAATTTACATTATACATAAATTTTAAAATAAAATTATTATTATATTTAAAATATCTCATGCTTCCAAGTAAGTCTCATTTTTCAAAGATTTCATTTTAAAATAAAGGGCAAATTTCACTCAGGTCCCTGAGTTTAAGGGTTATATCACACAGGTCCACGTTTTTAAAATCTTATCATCCGGGTCCCTAGATTTTCAAAAATTATCTGGGTCCTTTTTTTATTTTTTTATTATTAAAAAATATACAAAATTACCATTATACTCTTACCCTCCCTCTCTCCACCAGACAGCCGCGCCGCCCTGGGCCGCCTCCGGCGGCCTCACACGGCCGCACGAC
>JAEMOT010000248.1:26205-58608 GCA_019297695.1 Apostasia ramifera
TAAGGGTATAATGGTAATTTTGTATATTTTTTAATAATAAAAAAATAAAAAAAGGACCCAGATGATAATTTTTAAAAACCTAAGAACCCGGATGATAGATTTTAAAAATATGGACCTGTGTGATAATAACCCTTAAACTCAGGGACCTGAGTGAATTTGCCCTAAAATAAAAATACTACATTAAATTTTATTTTTTATTTCAATTAAATTTTTTAAAGCATTGCTACATAAATCTTCTTATATTACATTAGTAATATCACAATATTTTTTATAAAATTTATAATATGAAATAATTAATTTTTATAATATATATATATATATGTATGATGTAATATATAAAGCTCAAATTTTTAATGTATCCAATCTAAAATTATAGCGCATTGGTCAAAATCAAATTAATTAATTAATAACAGCTAAGAAAAATTAAAAAATGTAGAGATCTATATTCCATGAACAAACTAGCAACACTTCAAAAAAATTGACTGCCAGTTTTGATGCCAGCTTATTATTTGTGCCAGCTTGTTATTCACAAATTTGATATTAAAATCAAATTTATTTATTTTATTTTTTAACATAAAATTTAAAATAAAAATATAATTTTATTTCACATTCTATAAAATTAAAAAATGTATCAAAATTAACATTAATTTAAGTTAAATACAAACTTATAATTAAGTGCAATATATATAAATTTTAATTTTGATGAGTGTGAACTAGGGTGGCAAAATGGGTTGCGGGTCAGGTTCAGATCGAACCCGAATCCGACCCGACCCAAATAGCTTCAACTCGAACCCGATCCAAATAGCTTCAACTCGAACCCGACCCATTTATTAAATGAGGCAAAATTCATGACTCGAACCGGACCCGATTAATAAATAGGTCGGGTTGGCGGGTCGACCAGACCCGTTTATAAGGTACTTTTTTGATAAATGCTCAACCCGAACTCTACCCGACCCAATTATGCCCAACCCGAACCTGACCCGTTTAATAAATGGGGCCAAAATTCATGACCCATACCCGAAATTTGCGGGTCGAGTTCGAGTCGGGTTCAAGGATCGGGTCATATATTGCCATCTTTAGTGTCAACATAGCTCTTGTCATTATTTAAGCCACTTGAGATTTTTTTTTTTTTTTTGAGAATTCACTTGAGATCTATTTATTCAAGCTAAAAATTTAATTTTGGAAAATCAAACTCCTAAAAAACAAATCTTAGCCTAATTTTGGAAAAGTTCGATTCTATTACTTAGTTCTGTTTTGGTCCATTTGATATTATTTCGAATATTTTGATGTCATTCATTGATGTAAAAAATCTTTATACTATACATTGTATTTATCACTATGACTGACTTAAGGCATGAGATTTCAGATTTCTTATTTTCTATCTTGATAATTCTCTTTATAAAGCACGGAAAACTTCAATGTTTATTCCATGAATAATAAATTCATATCTTTTCAATGTGCTAGTGCACATCCTCAAATATTTATATGAACCAACTCTCCAAGACTCTCGATCAAACCGTTTATACTTCACACTATAACATCTTGATCCACTTCAATGGTTAAAAACTCATCATCATCCCAACTCCTGAATGTCTTCTTATATGCTTTCCAATCTCGTGTTGAATGGTAATTCTTAACATAATTTTAAAAAACCTACTCACTTTTAGGTTTTAATTTGTTTTTTTCTTTAGAATTTAACGTTATCCCATCATGACTCAGTTCCTTTAAAAAACATCACTCTTTCCCATTTGTATGCAATTCAGTGCTCGACGATTGTCCGGACTCTCCCCAATAAATATACTCGATAAAAAATCAAATCTTGGACATGCTCAAAATTCAATTTCTTTTGATTAGATGAACTAGTCATCGATGCAACAGTTGCATACCAAGACTTAAATAAACAAGTAATATGATAAAATCCTCCATCTTATTATCAAAAATAATATTTAAACAATTCAATTGAACTCATTGAATTGTTTAAGATGTGTAGGCCCATGCCTAAAGATTTGCATCCATAAATAGTGAATAGTTGTAACAATTATTGATAACAAATGTAAAGAAGATGGAGATAAATCAATTTAAGTTGCTTACCTGTTTCCAGTGGTGCTCATCAAAGTAAGGCCACCAATTTGTAGTGTTGATATACATAAAAGTAATTATTTCATATTAAATATTCAACACAAATTATAATATTAATATATAATTAATGACTATGACCTACAAGTTTATAGTTTTTGTTAATAAATACTCATCAATTATATATTGGACTTAATTTGGGCTCCCACATGATAACCTCCTAACAAGTACCAAAGCCTATGGTTCGACCGAGCCCTGAATGGATCAAGTAGTTCATATGGATTGCGCTCTTTATGGGTCTTGCCTTCTCTAGCACCAAATAGTTGAGTGGACTCTTGAGAAATATGCACTTGAGTAATCCATTGAATAAAAATGGACTTCTATAAGGGGGATATTTAGTGGGATATATACAATAAATTATCTCATATTGGATATTCAACACAAGTTGTGTTAATATACAATTGATAGCGTTACTCGTAGACCTTTGTTGCCTATTTCTCTATTGTCAAAATAATATGCAGCGGAAAATTCGGATCGCCAGACGTGTAGTTAGCCAAATAAATCGTGCCAGATAAGTATGAGAAATAATGATAATAAAAAAACGAAGCAACCATAAAAATACCAGATTTATGTGGTTCGGAGGTATTCTTCTTACATTCACAGGGAGAGCAGAAAGAGACTTTATTATGTAAAAAATCAGATAGAAAGAGAACCTTACACTAATCACCTGGTTCTCGATCTCAGACGAGATTCAAAAATTGGATCTTTTCTTCTTTCAGATTTAGATAATCCAATCGCTCCTTGAGCCTCAGATAATTGACTCCAGATTCCTACGAAATCACCTCCATAGCCGATGAAGAAGATCCAAGAGAAATCACTGTTAAAAATACCCAAGTGAATCACCTATTCATGCTTCCCAAGAGGAAGCTTGAGAACTTGCAGCTTTCCACTAGAAATCCTAAAAATCTCACTTTATTTGTAGCTTATCTGATCATCCTGTATTTATAATAGTAACCTATAATAATTCTGTATCTGATTCTAATAAAAATCTTAACAGTCTAACAAATAATTCTTATAATTAGGATTATTTAATTATTATTCAAATTATATTTTAATAATTTTCACCTTGATTTGATTAAATTTGGTACTTCTAAGCAGGCAACATAATTTCTCTAAGTAGAAACACCCCATCTCCCTAGGGCTTTCGTACCTTAGCTCCTCTGAATATTAGTAATTGGAGATGGACCTCATACATCTGAATGCACATACTCAAGGATGTTCTTGCTTCTCTTATTAGAAGTAATAAATTTTACCCTGCACTGCTTACCAAGAACACAAGATTCACAGAAATCAATCTTACATGATTTAATCCCCTTAAGTAACTTTATGTTGTGCAATTCTAACAATCCTCTCTCACTCATATGACCCAACCTAGCATGTCATAGCATAATATTATCATTATCTAAAGAGGATGTAATAGCAGCATCTCCTGTAATAGTTTCTCCAATCAATCTGTATAATAATTCAATTTTCTTTCCCTTCATTATAATCAGAGCACCTTTCTTTGCTATTATAATACTATCAGAATTAGTAAAAGTACATCCACTAGCATCAAGAGTACCTAGGGAGATCAAACCTTTTCTAAGGTCTGGAACATGCTTGACTTCTGTCAAAGTTCTTATCTTGTGCAATTCTAACAATCCTCTCTCACTTATATGACCCAACCTAGCATGTCATAGCATAGTATTATCATTATCTGAAGAGGATGTAACAGTAACATCTCTTGTAATAGTTTCTCCAATCAATCTGTATAATAATTCAATTTTCATTCCTTTCATTACAACCAGAGCACCCTTTTTCACTTTTATAATACCATCTGAATCAGTAAAAGTGCATCCACTAGCATCAAGGGTACCTAGGGAGATCAAATCTTTTCTAAGGTCTAGAACATGCCTGACTTTTATCAAAATTCTTATCACTCCATCAAACATTTTTATTTTTACTGTCTCTATCCCAACTGAATTATACTCAGAATTATTATCCATTATAACTCTACCACAATCATGTATAGAATAAGTAGAAAACCAATCTCTGAATGGGCACATATGATAGGAATAATCAGAATCTAAAATCCATGAATCAGAAGAATCCATACCTGAGAAGGTGCATAACATTTTACTATCCTTCTCTAATCCTGAAGCAATACTAGCCTCATCACCTAGTTTCTTCTGCTGCTACTACTAAGATTTCTTAGGGCAATCTTTTTTCCAATGACCTTCTTTTTTATAGTAGTGACACCTGTTATCATTTTCTTTCGAATTGGACCTATACTTGTACTGATTGCTGAATTTGCTCTTTGACCTGCCTCTGTCTTGACTATTTTTTACTGTCAAACTTTCACCTGTGCTCTGCTTGTTCCGCACTTCATTTGACAATAAAGTTACATTGACTTCCTCCACTTTAAGGGTGTCTTTGCCATACAGAATAGTCATTACCAGATAGTCATAAGACTTGGGCAATGATGAAAGAAGAAGTAAAGCCTCATCCTCTTTTCCTAATTTTACCTCAATACTGCGAAGTTGTGAGATCATTTTACTGAAAACATTCATATGTTCTAATAGAGCAGCCCCCTCAGACATACGCAAACTATAAAATTGCCTTTTTATATAAAATTTAATCACCTGGTTCTCGATCACAGACAGGATTCAGAAATTGGATCTTTTCTTCTTTTAGATTTAGACAATCCAATCGCTCCTTGAGTCTCAGATAATTGCCTCCAGATTCTTACAAAATTACCTCCGTAGCCGACGAAGAAGATCCAAGAGAAATCACTGTTGAAAATACCCAAGTTAATCATTCATGTTTCCCAAGAAAAAGCCTGAGAACTTGCAGCTTTCCACCAGAAATCCTGATAATCCCACTTTATTTGTAGTTTATTTGATCATCACGTATTTATAATAGTAGTTTATAACAATTTTTTATCTGGTTCCCATAAAAATCTCAACAGCCTAACAAATAATCCTTATAATTAGAATTATTTAATTATTATTTAAATCATATTTTAACAATTCTCTTGAGTTTATTTGGTACTCATACTATTTTGGTCATGCCAAAACACTAAAATAGTTTATTTATTATAAAATTAAAAAAAATATTAAATTATTTTTTATCTATTTTTTATTCTATATTATTTTTAATATACTAATTAATTTTATTTCACATTCTACATAATTTTTAACATAAATAATTAATTTTATTTTTTATCTTATATATATATATATAAAGGCAAAACAATAAATTTTATGAAAACATTAAATTAATCTTATTATCAAACAAGCTCTTAGATTTTATCATAATTTTATTATCTTAATTAATCAGTTAAGATCCATTGAGCAACCGGAGCATTTGTTTATTTTTTTTAAAGGTCAAGCATTTAAATACTTTGATAAAGAATTTAAAAATTAATTAAGGACCATTTAAATCGAGATTAATTAGACTCGAGTGAGATTTTAGGAGTTAGATTTCTCATAATTGAAAGTTTGAGCTAAATTGAAACTAAATAAGAGGACGAGAATTCAAGGCAAATAACAAGCTGGAATCAAATTTTTCGAAAGTTTTGCCAAGGTTCATACTAATCAAATTCACTGAGGTACTCCGCATTGGTTGTAAAATTTTTCATTATTTAATTTAATAATATATTTAAATAATATTATAAAAATTATTAAATTATTATTTTAAAATAAAAATAGATGACATTTAAATAATATAATATTAAAAGGATAGTTACCTACATGTCACATCATTTAGCTTTATTTATGTATTATCTATCTATTTTTAGTTAATTACGCTATGCACACTCAAAATATTACAAAATCTTATATACACACATTTTAACTTGTTTTTATTATACTGAGTAATCATAATTTTCCAATAACCTAACTATAGTTAGGTTACAAAAAATCTGAGTCGTCCATCATATTATTTTAAGAATATTTAAATATATTTTGAGTAAAAATCCTAAAACATTGATGTTTAAGTGGTGGCAAGGAAAGGAGACATCTGCTACGTAAATTGATTTTAGGACAAATCAGCGCTTTAGTGTAGCATTGAGGAAAAAAAAATTATACCATTAAAGGTAAAAATATAATTTTAATGATTTACTAACGAAATATTTTTTTTCAAATAGATTTTGATTGAATTTTAACTCAAGTATGTGAATGTAAGATTTTATAATATTTTGAGTGTATAGCGTAATTAACTAAGAATGAATAGGTAGCGCATAAATAAAACTAAATAGTATGACATGTAGGTAATTATTCTAATATTAAAATAGCGTGGAACCAAGCTCCTAAAATAATTGCTTTTCAAAAGTTTGGCCATCTGAAGAAAACCGATTAAAGGGTTTGCAAAATGAAAACTATTTGCAGTTCAAGGATCTGCTCATTTAGAAATAATATTAAGAAGTGTTTAGTTTGATGTTACTTACATGTTCATATTATTTAAATATTAATATTATTTATATATTTATATTATTTTTTAATTATTATTTATATGATTTAAAATTGACATTATTTATATATTAAAAATATATTATAGAAAATCAATCTAACTTTAGCTAGCTCTATTATTTTGGGTGACATGCATTTATATGTCATTCTAGAATAGTAATTCTATATTTTTTTTAACATTATTAAAATATATTATAAACTAAAAAATTAATTTTTTAGAATAATATAATAGCTGAGAAAGATTTCACTTTAGAGAATGAGAATATTGAAGAAAATGAAAAAGTATTTGATATAGCTATAGGGCCTAACCACTCGGGAAAGGTTAAAAGCAAGTCTTTTATAGTTACACAATGCAAATATTTTTCAAAAATTTCTAACTTCAGTTCATACAAAGGATATGGTCCTCCGGCTCAAATCTATTCTCTTTGAGATGAGCTATTCACCTATAAGTCGGTTTATGAGAGCATGTAGTCAGTTTATCGAAGCATACAACCAGCCTACTAGGAAATACAGTCATCTTATGAGTGTAAATTTGCTACTGTAAAAATTATACTCTTAAAATTGAGAAGATAAAGGGGTAAATATGACAATTAGCAAGCTGATAATGTTTCAATTAAAATGCTAACCAATAATTTTTTATATCTAAATTAATTTAATTTTTTATAATTTACTTTATTTAGAATTAGCAACTGATATAAATTAAATATTTTTATATGCAAGAAAATGTGAAAGAAGAAGAAGACAAGGATGATAATGATGATGTGACTGAAGATGAGAAGGATGAGAATTAAATTAGAGATAATTACCTACATGCCACACAATTTAGTTTTATTTATATCTTACCCATCTATTTTTAGTTAATTACGCTATGCACACTCAAAATATTATAAAATCTTATGTACACATATTTTAACTTATTTTTATTATAATGAGTAATCATAATTTTTCAATAACCTAACTATAGTTAGATTACAAAAAATCTGAGCCGTTCATTATATTATTTTAAGGATATTTAAATATATTTTGAGTGAAAATCCTAAAATCTTAATATTTAAGTGGCGGCAAAGGAATGAGACATCTGCGACGTGAATTGATTTTAGGACAAATCAGTGCTTTAGTGTAGTATTGAGGAAGAGAAAAATATGTACTATTAAGAGTAAAAATATAATTTTAATGATTTATTAATAGAATATTTTTTTTTAAATAGATTTTGATTAAGTTTTAACTCAAATGGGACAAATCAGTACTTTAATGTAGTATTGAGAAAGAGAAAAATATGTATCATTAAGAGTAAAAATATAATTTTAATGATTTACTAATATAATATATTTTTTCAAATAAATTTTGATTAAGTTTTAACTAAAATGTGTGTATGTAAGATTTTGTAATGTTTTGAGTGTGCATAGCGTAATTAACTAAGAATGGATGAGTAAAGCATAAATAAAACTAAATTGTGTGGCATGTAGGTAATTATTTCATAAAATTATCACAAACTTTATTTTCACTTATTATTTTTAATTATCATAAATGCATGTTTTTCTCAATAGATTGTTACTTTGAATATTTATTATAATATACTTATATTTATTATATTTTTTTGAAATTTCACAGTGTTAATATGTTTAAAAACTATTACTTTTATAATAGTAAGTAATGTATTTTATTTTTGTTTTTTAATGTTTGAATTGTTTTAGTATTTATGTGATTAAATATCATTTGCAATTATTGTGTGGTATACATGTGTATTATATTAATTAAAGTAATTTTTTTTAATTTCAAATCTGTTTAGCTGCAGTTTAAATTACGACTGAAAGTTTTGATTGTGATTAAATCATGGCTAATTAACTGATGAAAATTTTATTGTCATGATCATAACTGCAGCCATAATTTTTTTATTTTATAATGCAGTGGCCGTAATTGCTGCGCTTTAAACCGCGGCTATATTTTTTATCGCATTTTAAACTGCAGTCATGAATTTCACAGCATTAGCCACACTTATCAAATGCCACAGTTTACTAACTGCAGCATCAAAGTTTCGCGATGATTTAAGCTGCAGCGGTAGACCAAATAACTGCAATCATTGACTTTTCTTAGTGATATGATGTCATAATTTCATCAAGTCAAACTCCCCTTTTGATTTATTTTGGAATTATTATGATAAGATATGTTCAATTCTAAATTTATTTAAAACAAAACAGTTGTCCTGCACAACGAGAAAGCGTTAGTTGAGATACTCAACGGCGGCCTTCCACCACTCAATTCATTCAGAATATATTTATTTATAATTAGTAAATTTTTTAAAAAAAAAAACAAATATCGAACTTTTTAATAAGTTTTTCAAAATTATAAATCAAATAATAATTATAAATTAATTCTATGAACCTTTCAACAATTAATTTTTAAAGCAATATTACATATTCTCAATAAATAATTTTAAATTTTAAATTCAATTAAAATTTGTATGCAGTAACAATATCACATAAATAAAAGATTCTATTTATTTATCTATATAGCACTATTGTCATATAAATATTATATAAAAATTTTAATTTTATTAAAAATTTGCAGCCAATTAGTAGGACTATAATTCATTTCTCTTTTAATTAATGCATTTAATCAGCAGGTCAACATATAGAACACATCGATGAATTTGATGAGTATGAACTTAGCAAAAGATTTGATTTCAGTTTTGATTCCAGCTACATATTTGTGCCGGCCGATTGTCATCTTCTTATTAATCATTTAAGCAACATGACAATTAATTAATTAAAAATTTCAATTTCCAGAAATCAAACTCCACAATAAAATTTTAAAATTCAGTTTCAATCATAAAATAAAAAAAAATAATTTCAGAAGTTTTGATAGCTTCATTAATTTTAATATTGACAGTTTTTATCTTTTCTATAAATTATTTATATATTATAAATTCAAATTAAGTTTTTTAATAATTATTATTTAATATTATTTTTTGAAACTATCAAAATAATTATAATTTTTTCAAATCTGCACTAATACAAAAACTATCAAATATTGATAATTTCAACCAAATTTTAAAACCTCACCTCACAAAAAAACTTCACAAAAGTCATCCCCACTGCCAGGTCTAATTAATCTCAATTTAAATGCTCCTTAAACTAATTTTTATTTAAATTGAATATTAAGTTGTATAATTTTTTATTATGCTAAATTGTATTTGAGTGCCTGATGTTGGATTATAAATTAATCTCAATTTTTTAAGATTCTTAATTTAAATTATTTAGATCAATTTTGTATTGTTGGTAAGTCTCTTGGATTTGTTATTTTTCTCCGATAATATTAATGAAAAGTTTTGAAAAAAGATTTTTTTACAAAAAAAATGCCACTCTGCCTCATTGTTGTCTCCTATTTTACGTTTTTTTCTCCCCTTTTGAGAAATAATTTAAATTTTACAATCTTAATTTTAAATTTAAAATAAAATTTAAATTTTTTATCTTGGAAGTTAAATTTTTAATATTTTATATTAAAACATACCCATTCATTAAATTTAAAAATATTAAATTCAAGTTTAAATTACTTATTTTTAAGCCTCATTTTATTTGAGACAAGTTTTTTGTCCAACACAAATTTTAACTATAAAAATTAACTTTATTTCACATCCAATATAAATATAAATATTATAATTGAAAGTATTTAATATTTTAAACACTTTTTTATAGTAAAATAAAAAATTTTTCTCATTAAATTTAAACTTTAATATCACAGAAGTTTTAAATTTTAAATTATAAGTTTTCGTGGAATACAAAATAAATTTATATAATTTGTAATTTTTTTAAAAATATATTAAGCCAAAAACTATACTTTTAATTCATTTTTTATATCTTTGAAATTTTAGTTTTCAAAATTATAGAATTTAAAATCCCCTCTATCGAACATTATTTTAGAAAAGTAAATTTTTAATTAGAAATACATTTAAACCTAGAAATTAATTTTAACTTTTAACCAAAAATATTATTAAGAAAAAAAAAAAAAAAAAAAAAAAAAAAAAACCAAAAATATTATTAAATTAAATTTTAAAATTTAAATTTTAAAGATTCAAAAGTGATGCCTATTGACTTAGTCAATAAAAGATAAACGTTCATTACTGTAAATCATGAAACTTGAAATAAGGGTGACAATTTTGTTTGAAATTTAAAAAATACTAAGACTCGCTAACATTTCACTTGAATTGAAGTTGACTAATTTTCTTGTAGCTCGAAGTTGATTCACTTAAAATTAAATCGATTCAATTTATAATTAACTCGATATATATGTTTATATACAATCATGTATAATTACTTTTTTTAAAAAAAAAAAAAAAAATTATTTATATGAATTATGTTGTTATAATAGTAAACAAAGATTAAACTATAGCCCACGTAATACAGCCTCGTATAATGAATATTATTTTAAAAAAAATATAACTTGTAATTAGAGTCAATTTTATTAGATGTTTATACCAAGATTTTAAAACTAAGCCGAAGCTGTCGAGTTTCGGTGATTTCGATAGTTTCGAATCAATTTCCACTAAAACCAATCAGAAAAAGACATCAAGTTTTGGTTTGGCCAGAATTGGATAGTTTTGTGATGCCTGTGGCCGAAGAGAGCGGAGAGTGATCCTCGGGTGATGTCCTAAGAGAAATAAATCATTGAGGCAAAGTGCAGGTCCTGACAGGCTTCTAGGCCGAGTAATAAGTAGTGAGAGGGCCACGAGAATAAATCGTTTCTTATCGAAAAGAGAGGGAGATCCTGAGCTGTATAAGTAGATAACGTGATCTCAAATGGTAGAAACGCCTTTTAGGGTAAAACTATGAGGCTAATAATGGAAAGCTCCATAGTTAAACATGCTTAGGCTTAGAGTAACACTGGGATATGTGACCTCCAGAAAAATGCTCAAGTTTGGGTTTGGAAAAACACTGGAATATGTGATCTCTAGAAAAATATTCAAGTCACATAGTTTTTTTAAAGTCAAAGTAGATAATACCTCTACATTGAGATCACAGGATGTTACAAGTTTCTGTATTTCGATGGAGTTTTGACAATTTAGGCCAAAAATACTGAAAAGTTTCAACTGAAATCATTGAAACTCAGCTGAAACTATCAAACTCATCTCTTTTTAAAAAATAATATTTAATAATTATCATCAATAAATTTAATTTTAAATTTATAAATTTAAATGATTTATTAAAAAAATAGAAACGGTTGATACTAAAACTATCAAAATTCTTAAAACTGATACTTTCATTTTGCGCCGAGTTTTGAAACCTTAGTTTATGCTTTGCATTGATTCATTCGGTTTTTTTAATTATTGAAAAATATTCTTACTTGTTAGTTAATTATAATTATCCTTTGAGAAAGCTACATTTAAGTTTTCAGACTTGTTTTCTTTATACATCATGATCCATTATATATATATATATATATATAATGGCGTCAACTAAGAATTTTTGGCATGAGAATGATACACTGAGAATACTGATCGAGTTTTTAAAATTCGATTTTGATTTCAATTTTACTCATAAATTAAAATTATATATTTTATTTTAATAATTTCGATAATTTCAATATCTTACATGTCACAATCTTTGATTTTAAAAATATAATTTTTAAAAAATATTGTCCTAAAAAATGTGAGTTTCGAAACGAATCTAACGAGTTTCAATCAATCTTGACCGAAAATGAAATGAAGGTAATAAATTAAAGTGATTAATTTCAACAAAACTTGAAATTGTAATACTTATACAAAAATTTAATAGGATTAATATGGAAAATAAATTACATCATTTACAAGATTATTATACCTAAATATTAAACATCGAATTTTGTGGATATCTTCTTAATTGGTAATAAATTTGAATCAAACTAAAATAAGATTTTGCCATATCATATTAATCTAATTAAAATGTAATTAACGGTCCAATTAACATAAATATAATATTTTATGCATATACTAAAGAAATCGTTGTATATATTAAGATAATTGATTGGTACACAATATATACTTATAATTATTCATATTATGTTTATTTTTTAGTACAATTATAATCAAGAAAAAATGAACATTAATCACACAAAATTCAATCAACTTTGAAGACAAATTAATCGAAAAATATTTGCATTAATTGCTCACACTCGGACTAATCCAACTTTACGAACAAATTAAGCCAATCTTATAACATTCGGGAAACTAAACAACAACAATAGCAACAACAAATCAAACTTTTATACCACTAGGTCTGCATTATTCAAGAAGCCAAACGTGAAAAGGAAAATATTCAGATCTAGCGCATGCCTAATTAAAAAGGAAAGCACGAATCGATGGCCCAAATCTGATAGTACGTAAAAGGAATAGCTTTTAATTGATCTGTTCAAGTAATTAACAGAGCAATTAAACTGGTGTTGTTGAGTACTTCAAGAAGCAACTTCCAGAGAAGACGTAGCACCACTGGCGGCCTCCTCGGCAGCCTGTGAAGAGCTGGTCCAACGCCATATTCAAGCATTTCCGACACGATGACTGGAATAGCATGGCCTCTGCGCACTGAACAGTGACTTTGACCTTTACTACACTTTTCGCATGGAAACCCTCCCACAAAGTAATCAATTTCTTCGCTGTGATATAATAATTTTTGAATAGATATGGAAATATTGGACCACTAATCAGCGGCTCGAACACGGCCCGCACTTTGGACTCAAAATCGCCCGGCCAAATGCTGCGGACCACTCCTGGTGAGTGATCCGCCTTGAAGTAGATCGTGTCCGGATCATCGAAGAAGTTAATGGCAGTCTGGTACCTATGTACGTAAGAAAATAGGCAGGAATTAATCCATAATATCTAATCATTTTATGTAATTAATTATAAACAAAATGGTGGAGAATAAACTATATATATAGATTTATATATATACCGCATGAAGCATACGCTATCCCCGAACATGAGGCGGCGAATATTAAGAGGGCAATTGTTTTCGTTCATTATTCTGGCCGATAAGTTGAGTATGCAGCGTTTGCAAGTCGCGAGATCCCCAGTTCTTCTGCACCACCCGAGGGCGTAGACGTTGTTCGGCGGTGTTTCTTTGATGGTTTCATCATGAATTGTTATCTTGGCGAAGCCATTCAAATTAGGGTAATCCACGATGTTGACGGTTACAGCCGCGACAGCAGCCCGGATTCTTTCACGCAGCCTGGGGTCGTTTTGCTCTTCAATGGTTTGTATGTTGCAGTCATTACTGGTGGCGATTGGAACAAGAGGAAGAAGAAGAAGAAGAAGAAAAGCAGTGGCTTTGATAAGCACAAGGCGTAGGCTCATGTAACCCATTATTTTTTTTTTCTTAGTACTCTTATTATCCTATATCGTCTAAATATTTATAGATTATTATTATCTTTTTGGCTCCAAATGTAACATTATTACTGATTATCATCAAAGGACAAATAACACCTACTCAGCTTTCTGTCTCATGCTTAAAATATTGAATGTAATATATGCAAATACTAAAATTTTCATTGATAATAATAAATTCTCAATTCATATTTACATATATATTACTTAAGTAATTAATTTATACATCAAGCATTCATGCAATAATATATAATGCCATTATATTTTAATTATTTTTTTGTTAATTAATTAATTTAATATTGACATAAAATTTAATTAATTAACTTGAATTAGATCAATTATAAATTAAAAACAAACCTAAATTCACAATCAGACTATATAGCATCATCAGTTTGCTCCAACATAGATTAGGCCCAAGTTATCACCAAATTATCAAGATTTAGCATTTGACGGTCTAATTATACAAACGAAACTTTTTTATTTAGAGAACCATACATAACGACAAAGGATATAATAGATTCATATAGATCTCCTCACAAGCATTGAAAAGAAAACACAAAGTAAGAATGGAATCGTAACATGAAACCTCTCATTTGGAAATTAAAGGGCAGCCTCAGCAAAATATTTCACGATGCAATTTGCCGAGAAGACATAGCACCACCTTCCGCCTTCGCAATGTCGTGAGAGTATGTCAATCGCTGTTTTATAGCACTCCCAACACCACTCCCCGAATAGTAGGTTCCTCTGGCACTGAAAAAGACCTCTGAATCGCAGCACTATATGCACATTCAACTTAAGCTTCTTATCAAACAAAACAATCACATTCGCCTGGTTTGATGCAAGATATCTCATCTTCTCAATGAATGTGTCATTCACTTTACTGTTGAAATCGTCCCAATAAATGCTGGGAACCACTTTGTCTGTTGATTGATCCCAATGTATAATTTTGGCGTTGTCCAATATCCCCTTGAAGTCGAGGCTTGTTTGATAACTGCACAAAAATAGATAGGGATTTCCTATCGATCACACACTCTCATATAATTAAATAGTATTATTATACAGGGGTTTTTACATACAGAACATGAAATTTATACGAAATTATGCATTTCACCATCAATTCATAAATATTACCACTATCATACCATATTCATTTAAATTTTACGCATTTCACATATTTCACACTATATTCTTTGATGATGAACTTCACATTTCTAAATTGGCCTTGATCTTAACTATATTATTAATATATTAATTAAATACTATAAATAAATTAATTTATATAAATAATAAGTTAAATATTTATGAATTTATGTATTTTAATTTATTTATCCTATTTAAAATTTCCAATTAGGGTGCCAAATTTAAATCCATATGACTATAATTTTTAATTGAAGTAAGAAAATTGATGTGTTTACAGTAAAAAATAAAAATATATATTAGAATTTAAATATTAATGAATTTATGTATTTTAATTTACATATAATATTATAAAGTATATGAAATATGTGAAATATGTGAAATGCGTAAAATTTAAATGAATATGGTGTGATAGTGGTAATATTTATGAATTGATGGTGAAATGTGTAATTTCGTGTAAATTTCATGTCCTGTATGTAAAAATCCCTATTATATAACACAGATAACTGGTTAATAAATTGATTTATGAAAATTTAAGATTTTAATTTCCTAAATTATTCAGTAAATTAAAAGTTTAAACTATAATTGGTAATTAAATTATTGATCAATTATGGGCATGCATACCATGTTTCATAACTAAATGATCCAAATGCAGCAATCAAAAGATCTAAATTCCATCGTGACGAAGGTGGTGAATATATAGGGTTGTTAACAAAAAATTTAAATTTAAGTCAATTCGATATTGGCTTAAAATTGAATTGAGAATATTCGATTTGATCTTGATATGTCGATATGAGCTAGGATTGGCACTTTGATTCTTTATTCAAATTCAATTCGATTGAGCCGATTAAGTAAATCTAATCTTTAATTAATATTTGATCTTTTAGTAAATTTTTTTTGGCATTTATGTATTATTTATTCAATTATTTTAAATTTCGGCTATCATCTAATTTAACTGTTAAGAAAAAGATGAGTTACAAGAGTGAAAAATTATTCTAATGATGTCATATGCTACATATGCTAACATTATATATGTATATGTTAGTATATACGCATCTATGTATATGAATGTATTTAGAATTTTTAGTTTGTTACCTTTTTATTATTTCTCAATCAATTAGCTAATTTTGGGTAGGCTCTACTTAAGATCGAATTGACTAAAATATTAGCTTTAAAAATACATTGTTAGTCAATATATTTGAATTGAATCGATCTAAAGTGATCCAAAATTTATATATTTTATGATATTTGAACCATCTTAGACCTTCAAGAAAAATTAATAACCTTAATGGTATTGCGTTCATAGTGATGAAAATCTTGAAGGGACCATAAAGTACAATGTTCTCAAAAAACTTACCAAGAACTGCAATAAAGTTATAAAATTAATACTAATTATTAATTAATTAGTTAATACCATAAAGTACATAGAGGAGGTAGTATTAGGGAGAAATCCATCGTTTGTATGACGAACCATATGAGAGGCCAAACAAATTGTGGATAAGAGTTTTATTTGGAGAATAGGGGATGGGAAAAACATAAAAATCTGGAATGACAGATGGATTCCTAGACCATGAAATTTCAAACCTATCTCCCCTGCTAATATTTTAGATGCAAATGCCACTGTGGACAATCTGATCAATCAACACACTGGTAAGTGGAATACCATACTGTTAAAAGAGACCTTCTTCCCAGAGGACAATATTGAAGTGAATAGCAGCATCACACTAGGGGACTCGTACATTCCGGACAAGAAAATCTGGGCTATTCATCACTCTGGCAGTTACTCTGTACGTAGCAGATATAGTTTCATCTATGACCTTATATCTAACACAGGACTACATGTGGCGGAAATCAATCCCCAAGCCCAACAAGGTTCGATATCCAGTCCCACCTTAAGCAGATTTAATAGTGAGATCTGGAATTGGGTTTGGAAGCTCCAGATTCCAAGCAAAATAAGGCGCTTTATGTGGCGACTTGTGCATAACTTCATCCCAACCTTCTGCAGATTACTTGAGCGCCACCTAAATATAATTCACTCTGATTGTCTGATGTGTCATGCAGATAAAGAAATTATCTTTCATGTATTGATGGAATGCAGATTTGCAAAGGCTGTTTGAAATTGTCTGGGCTTGCCTCTAAAACAGGATGTTCCAAACAATTATTCGATAAAGCAATGGATCAGAGGTGTGCTGGAAAACTTGGGCAGTTGCAGAATCGAGCTAGTCGCGGTCACTATGTGGGCTATATGGAATGAAAGAAATACTAGACTAAGAGGAGAAAAAGGCAGAACCCCTGAAGAAATGAGTTTCTTTGCCACCAACAACCTCGAGGCATTTGATATGGCACGAAGATCGGACACCCATTGTCACAAGAAGGTGATTAAAGTATGGTCTCCACCACGACACCCATCTATCAAATTAAACTTCGATGCAGCGCTAGATGAAGAGGGAGGTGTGATGGGTGTTGGAGTCATTGCCAGGGATGCTTATGAAGACATGATTGCGTGTCATGCGGAAAAAATCTCGGGGTATTTTTACCCAATAATTGTGGAATATATGGCCGCCGAGCAAGCTATTCTTCTAGCCACGAAACTAGGGGCAAAGAATATATGGTTAGAAGGAGACTCTACGAAGGCAATTAGATTACTCCAGGACACGAACGAAGATTTTTTCATCATTGAGCCCAAATTGAACCATATAAGAAGACATATGACATATTTTGATAATTATGTTCTAACTCATACTTATAGAGAAGGTAATAGAGCTGCACATATGCTTGCACGATATGCGCTTTACGTTAAATCCAAGCTGACATGGACAAAGGTGATTCCAAGCTTTATATATGATGTTGTTCGAGAAGAGGCTCTTATGTGTAAGAGGAATGTATTGATCTAAGCTGTATCTTTTTCCTTTCAATATCAAAAAAAAAAAAAAATCAAAAATTAGCAATATAGGCACAAGTGATGCATCCTACTCAGTGGAATTTTAACTCAAAAGTTTTGTTTTATTTTATTTTATTCTTCCACAGGTGAGACTAAATATTTTTATTTTATTTTTGCTTTTTGATTAAATTTTTTAATTTTAAAATATTATAAATAAATTAATTAGTACATAATTTTAATAAATATTAAATTTCTATATATATTAAATAATACATAACTATAATCGAAAATTTAATGCCTAATTTATTAATAATGTAATTTTTTTAAATTAATATTTTTTGTTTTAAAAATAATTATGAAATATTTTGTTATTTGTAATTCTATTTCATAAAAACAAATGCTTTTACTAAATTTCTTGTAGAAATTTAATCCCACAATAATCTTGGAACATCCCTCCTATAAATATCTCCTATAAATAAAAATTAAAGTATCATGCTAGTTTACTTTCTATTTATTAAAACGATGCTCCAAGCTCATCTTTAATCTAGTAATATAGGACTAAATATTTATACGAAAACTAACAAGAGTACTATTTATTTTTATGAAATGGAATTATAAATAAAAAAATATTTCATATTAATTTTTAAAAATAATATTAGTTAAAATAAAAATAAAAATTAAATTAAAAATTCCATATTATTATTTTTATTTAATTAATTGTTAATTAGTTTCTAAACTGCATTTTTGCATGTTCCTGATCTCGTCATGTCATTTTTTAATTATTGTTTTAACATATTAGATCCCGTCAAGTCATTTCTAAATTGTTTTTTCAACATTTGAAATTATACTGAATTAGTTGTTTATTCGTAAAATTAAATTTAACAAGATTAAAATTAAATTTAGATAAAGATATTTTTTTATTGAAAATTATAAATGATGTGAAATTAAATTAGTTATTATGTTGGGATGTGAGGGATGTGATATAAAGTTAGTCATTATTTTATATGTAGAATGTGAAATAAAATAAATTTTTAATATTAAATTTTAGGAATAATTACCTGCATGTCACACCATTTAGCTTTATTTATGCCTTATCCATCCATTCTTAGTTAATTACGCTATGCACATTCAAAATATTATAAAATTTTACATACACATATTTTAACTTATTTCTATTATAATGAGTTATCATAATTTTTCAATAACCTAATTATAGTTAGATTACAAAAAATCTGAACCGTTCATTATATTATTTTAAGAATATTTAAACATATTTTGAGTGAAAAATCCTAAAATCTTACTATTTATGTGGCGGCAAAGGAAGGAGACATCCGCGATGTGAATTAATTTTAGGACAAATCAGCGCTTTAGTGTGGTATTGAAGAAGAAAAAAATATATACCATTAAGGATAAAAATATAAATTTAATGATTTACTAACAAAATATTTTTTTCAAATAGATTTTGATTAAGTTTTAACTCAAGTGTGTGTATTTAAGATTTTGTAATGTTTTTAGTGTGCATAGCGTAATTCACTAAAAATAGATAGATAAGACATAAATAAAACTAAATGGTGTGGCATATAAGTAATTATTTCTAAATTTTATGTGTGATGTGATATGTCAGATTAAAATTAAATCAGATTAATTTTTAACTTCAAAAAAAACGGGACTGAAGTGCTATATATGCTCATGCCTTATTATAGTTGTGACTCGAAATAAAATTATTCTAAATTCAAAAAAAAAATTCCCCTGTTATAGTTATTACTTGAAATAAAATTATTTTAAATTAAAAACGTCAGTTCAAAAAAGAATTTTGGAGTTGAGTGCTGTCGGCCATAATACCCAACGAAGCAGTTGCCGCCATTGAACATGTGATCGCTAAGGCCGAGCGGGCAATTATGGTCGAGCAATTGGCGGACTACTTTGGCGACGCAAGCAACGCAGACGTAAGGAAGCCTGTCAGCTGCACACCACGCTATTGCATACACGTTGTTCGGCGGATCTCCAGTTTTATCTTCAATAACAATCTGGGCGAAGCCGGCAGACCGGAAGTTCTTGTCCATGGCGGTGATTTGTCTGGCGACATTTCTAAGCGAATTTTCGATTCTTTTGCGCAGAAATGGATCGTGTTGTTCTTCGAAAAGTTTGACATCGGGTCCCTGAGTTTTAATAAAATATCAAGTCCTTCTTTTAATTTTTTATTATTAAAATTTTTTAAAATTACTAAAATGCCCCTTAACCTCTCTCTCCTCCCGATTGCCGCTCACGGGCGACGCCGCTGGCCTAGCGGTGTGGTCTCCAGTGCGCGGGGATCAGGAGGAGAGAGAGAGAGAGGCGCCTCTCTCCCTCCTCCCGATCCCGCGCACGGCAGACGCCGCGGCCGCCGGACCCATGTGATCCACCGGCGACCGCGTGAGCACGGTCGTGCAGCCGTTGCTCGTGCGCGGGGATCTAGAGGAGAGAGAGGGCCGCCTCTCTCTCCTCCTGATCGCCGTGCACGGGTGACACAGCCCAGCCGCTAGCGGGTCTGGCAGCCGCGCAACTTGTGAGACCTGCCGGCAGCCCCGTAATGCCCGCACGGCCGCCAGCAGGTCCCGCGGCCGCGCATGTGAGCGCCCTGCGCACGGCGATCGGGAGGAGAGAGAGAGGCAGAGAGGGGGGAGAGAGAGAGGCTGAGGGGTATTTTAGTAATTTAAAAAAAATTAAAAAAAATTAAAAAAAAAGATCTATTTGATTATTAAGTATTAAAAACATGAATTTGTGTGTTATTAAGTATTAAACTCAGAGACTGTAATTATCCCTAAAATTTATATAAAACTTATTAAATTTTAAACTTATTTAAACTATTGTCCTGCATGTGAATAAATCTGAGATAGTCAACGAGCTGTCATTTATCGCTCAACCTAATCAAAATAATAACAACGCAGAAAAAGTCAACCTATAGGAAACTTTCGTGAATTTGCTTAGTATGAACTAATCTGCACTTCAAAACGACTTGATTCTCTCTCTCTACAAGCATGTCATTTGCCCGGTGCTACCGTTGTCTTATTTAAATTCAGTGTTAAGCTCAAATATTCAATTATGAGAAATTAAAAAAAAAATCATCTCATGTAATTTATCCTCACTTAATTTAATAGTCTTTAATTAATTTTTAATATTTAAATTTCTGGCGATCATAATTTTAAATCAGTAAATTACATTCAGATTTTTGAATTTAAAGTGTATTGTTACTCTGATTTATAATTGTAAAAATTTAATATTTGAATTCTTGAATTATATTTTTATTTTTTTAATATTAAAATTGTTAAAATACTTAAAAATATCTCTTCCTCTCTCCTTCCTCTCCTGGTTTACATTTCAAAGAAATTAAGGATTTGAAAAATAAAAACCTACGCAAAAAGCAGTTAAACATCTAGTATGTAATTTACTAGAAAAATAATTACACAAAGAGCAGGCCTAAAAAATAAAAATTTTAAAATAAAATTTAGTACAATATTTCTATGAGGACAATAAAATTTAGCATGCATAAAGCAGTTGGACCAATAATATCTCAATAAATATTTAAGAGAACAAAGAATTTTTTGGCTTTTTAATATAATTTTAAAAACTAAAAAACTGTCAAATAAAAAAAAAAAAAAAAGGTATATTAATATATATTTATAAGAATAAAAGCAATATACAAACTATATTAATTATAAAAGAATTACATTAATGAGTTATACTTTAAAATTCTGAAAGAAAATGATCAAATATATATTATATTGTGATACTAAGGTATCAAAAAATCAGCTTAGTTTTATGCTAGGTACATCTAATACTAAAGTTATTTATTTATTGAGAAATTTAATATAAAAATTTAAGAAGAAAAAGAAAAATCTATATTTGATTTTTATTTATTTAAAAAAAAACTTATGATAAAGTTTTAAAGAAGCTTTTACATTGCTTATGTCTAAGTTATTAAAATACATGTATAAAAAAATTGTTACTTATATTTAAACATAAGGAGATTTGATTAAGAGGGCGTTTGGTTCAATGTTATCTTGACGTTATGTTATGTTATCTAGAGAAAGTAATTGTTTGGTTTAATGACATCTATAAATAATTATTTATAAGATTATGAAATTATTAGTTAAAAGATGATATGTAGATGTCATGATATCTTGATTACATAACATAACATCATGATAACAATGAACCAAACGCCCCCTAAGAATTTTTTATTATAGTTAGATTACAACGAGGCTTAACCTTAAATCTATATCTTTTTATTTCAGTTATAAGAGTCTTGACTGGACATATTTAAAATGAGATGCTTGGGTGTATGCTATTTATAAATGATGTATTTATTGATAAAACTAAAAAAGGAGTTAAAGCAAAACTCAAGTTGTTGAAAAATATTTTAGAATCTAATGATTTTTATATCAGAAAATCAAAAATTGAATATATAAAATATATATTTAGCTAAAAAAGAAGCACTTGTACCTATGGTGCCCATGCGTAAGGATTACATTCCTTATTTTTAGGAGCACTGGTTCTTGAAACAGGGAGGTCTAGTTTACTAATTTAGACTTTGTTGATTTATTTGCACATTTATTTTTTTACTTTTCAATCTTGCTCCGTTAGAATATATTTTTAAGATATTTTAAATTTTATTAAATAAAAAAATTTAATATTTTTATTTGAAAATAATATTATTTTATTTTTTATAATAAATTTATTTTATTATTAAAAATTATGTTATATGTGAATTTAAAAATAAAGTTGAATTTTTTATTATAATATATGTTTAATGTGAAATAAAATTACTTTTTAAAAATTTTATTTTAAATTTTAAAATTAAAATTTATATGAGACATGAAATAATATTAACGTAAAATATATTAATGACATATTTGGGAGATTAAGGACCAAAGCATTTAAAATTTATGGTCAATAGGTGATAAAGCATTTATTATCTCACATAAATAAGAATTAAGAGCCATTTAAAATCGAGGTTATTAATTTAGACCCCAGGATGAGTTTCCAGGAGTTTGATTTCTTAAAATTCAATTTTTGAGCTTAATTAGATCTCAACATGCTTAAATAATAACAAGGAAATATGTGATAATTAATAACATGATATATGAAATCAAATCTTTTTATAGTGTTAGCAATGTTCATACTTGTAGATGCAAAAAAAAATTCAAACTAAAATGAAATGAGATAATAATTTTTACATAAAAATCTAAGTATTCGAGGAAAAAACTGTGAGGCTGTCTTAGTAGTTTAAATCCAATAATAGAATCCAACCTTCTACTAAGCTTGAGGCTCACTAAGTGAAGACTAAATTAGGAAAAAAGTATAAGGGAGGGAAAGAGAGAGAGAGAGGGGGAGAGAGAGAGAGTAGAGAGAGAGGGGGAGAGAGAGAGAGAGAAATAGAGTGCTTCAGATCCCTTGTTCATCTTCTATCCCCTATATATAATTTGAAGAGGAAATGACATAATGAATACTGTCTGTCGCATTTAAGTTTCACATCATTATCTGTTACTATCTATTGATACATATATTGAGTAATGCTACAAAGCATTTCTCACCCATATTTATTGGAGACAGATATTATTCTTTATGTCGCATTGAATTCTTTGATATGTGGGCAGATCATGATATTTAGTATGCATCTTGTTCTAGATACCCCTTTCAATACGATGTTGTATGTAATGGACTAGTTAATGTTCTTGAATGTCGCAAAATGCAATGTCGTCATAAGGTTCTATTGACTTTTCTAGTATATGAGTCTTATTCTATATATTTTATTGATATTTTAATCTATAGTTGGTCTCAAGTCACCGTTTTTTATCTTGATATCATAGGTATTTTACCACTGACATTTATCACTATTGTTATCTCAGATGGTCCAGGAGATTGCGAGTCGTGTTGCTGCTCACAAAGTTGGAAAACACCTAATAACTTGTCATGTTATATTGTTGACTTTCACTTATTCAAATTTAATGCTTTCGATTATTTAGCTCATGAAGTTGTTTTATTCTTAACACATGTATAACATCTTTGAAATGAAAGTCAGCTTGTGGGTGACCTAATAGCCTCTCCATTAGTACTCTATTGTATTAGTTAGCTATTCAAAAAGGCATTGTAACTCATTTGTTTAATCGCATGTACCATAGAGACGTTTTTTATTTTGCATTTATTATAAAAAAATGAAGTTAATTCACTTGAAAAGATCAACTTTTACTTAATATTATAATGTAAAGTATATTTATTTTATTATTAAAAATTTTATTGAATGTTAAATAAATTTGAAATAAAGTTAATTTTAGTTTAATATTTATGTAACATGTGTAATAAATTTAATTTTTATATCTAACTAAATTTTTATATAATATAAAATAAATATAAAATATCAATGAAGATATTTTTGAATGTAAAACATCAAAGGATCCATGGCCAATGTTGTAAGTCAATAAAAGGAAAATTACTAATAATTTTTTATAATTACTCGTAATTACAATTTGATTCATGATTTTATAAATTATTCATTCTGCTATATACTAGCAACGATAAAGTCCTTTCACATTCTTAAAATTAAATTATTGAGATTTTTAATAGCATAATGTTTGCAAAATGAAGACTTGACAGATTTTTTAAAAAAATGAATCTAAAGAGTAATGTTTGGTGAACTTTAGGGATCTATTAGTAATTTAAATACTAATAAAATTAATATATATTATATATAGATTGCAAAATATATTAATTTTTATAAAATTAGTTTGATTGACCAAGGCTTCATGTTGTATTTCTTAATGCGATGGAGTTTAAACAAGCAATCTCATGTAGTCCTTGAATCGGTTGAGTTAGAATTTCTTTGAGCCAAAACTATTTTTTAATAAACTAATTCATTTTTTTATTTCTCCAGAAGAATTGAACCAATAATCAATGTTTCAGTGCAATTGGTTGTAGTCTAAAATTTCTAACTCGTTTATCGAATAAATCGAAATCGGATTGCACTTGTGCATATTTGTGTTATTGATTTGAGTAGAACCCGTACTCGTCTTGTGCATGGCTTGCCATCCAATATAACATCAAAATGTTATGTAAGTTTGATATGTTGCTATGTTGGAAACTAGGGCTAACAATTTTGTTCAAAAAAAAAAATCGATCATAATGCGATCACATTTTATTTATATTTGAAATTGATTCAATTTCATATGATTCAAAGTTAATTCAATCGAAGTAGAATTGATTTAAATCGTAATTAACTCCATATTGCATATATACTGATTTTTTAATGTATAACTAAATTATTTTATATAAAAATATGCTAAGATAGATTTATATGAAGAGATTAAAAAATATATATAATATTATTTTTAAAATACTAGTAATAAGTTGAATATATTTAAATATAAAATATGCCTTAGGTTCAATTGAACTCAAAAAATTAAATTAAATTAAATTTGAAATCAAATAAATTTCAACGTACGTAGCTCAAATTAAATTCAATTTGAAATAATTGTGATCCATTCGAGACGACGTCCGAGCCAATAATTTCTCCTTAAAAGGCATCAAAATTCTTCATAAAAAAAAACAGACATCAAATTTTCTTTTTGATGATAACAGACACCAAAATTATGTTACATGTTATTATAAAAAAAAAATTATGTTACCTGTTACGAGCACAATACTTATCCGTTGATTTAACAAATATTGATGAGTTTTGTGTAACCTAACATTGACTCGTCAGGTGTAGGGTGACTTTGAGTCAATTTCGAGCAAGCGGAGCTACACTAAAAAATTTTCAATTTTAAATCGAGTTTAATTTGCGTCTCCTAAATTTTTTTTTGATTTCAAGTCATTGTTCAAGATTATTCGAGCTTAATTATAAGTAATATATTTTTTTCTGTAAAAATATTTATTTTATATATTAAATATATTAAAATATAATACTATATTTCACATCTAAATTTTATATGTACACTTATAACCTTATTTTTCTTAATTTTAACTGAAAATGTCTCATCATTGTACATTAATTTAATATTAAAAATTGACTATACTTCATATTATATGTATAATTCAAAATACAAAATTAATTTTATTTCATATCTTACCACAAACTAAAATAATAATTGACTTATATTATATTCCTAATACATCTCAATAAAATAATTAACTTTATTTTACATTATTCATAATTTTTAATAAAAAATATTTTTCTCAAATTTAATTTTAATCTTTTTTAAATTAACTTATGCAAGCAAACAGGCTCTATAAAGTGTGTGCAATGTGTACATATTATATATATATAAATTTTCAATTATACTTTTAAAAAATTATAAATATGTATATTTATGTGCAAATTAAGTCGATTTCAGCCTAAATCAAAGGCTAGCATACACCTCAACAGATTGCTCCTGCCATCACCTGAATAGCTGAAAATTAATTTTGATGAATCTATTCGAGGCCATAGAATTAGTGGCGCGAGTTATACACTTTGAGATGAAATAGGTCAAGTTTGGGAAGCTGGAGTTAGAAGATTCCTCGCAAAGCTAAATTACTTGTGCTTATGAGAGGCTACAGAGAATGATTCCCACGATCTTTCCCCCCTCTCTCATGCTCCCACAAGGGATGGCCACACGCAATATGCTTACTCTCCATCCACCTCTCTCTCTTCCTTAAGCTCCTATCATAGGAAAGGAGGCAAAGCAATGCCCGCTTATCTAAAAAGAGTGCGGCAATAAGAAGGCAGTGGCGGTGAGCAAAAAAGTAATAAGAGATAATATGTAATAATATATTTTTAAAAATTTAAAAAATATTAAGAATAAAATTAAAAATCTATTAAAGATACTTATGGAGAGGCCTTATTTGTAATATGATGTAAAATTTATAAATCAATCATAAGATTTTTTTAAATCTACGAACTTACGTATGATTAGGAATTAATTATTAAAACTTTTTAGTAATTAATTCTTTAGATGGATATATGCAAATTTAATAGCAAGAAAGTGACTCGTAAGTTAATTATAAAACACAGGGCATGTGTGAATGTAAAAACAACTTTTCAAATAATATACAAATAACTAAATATTTTTATAATATATATATATATATACCTAAATATTTTATAATATATATAACTTGATTTTATAGTAAATAATTTGTTCTAATCGAAAAGCAATATTTATTGGCTATCTCTTAACTGTCAAAAAGCTGTTGAATTAGGATCTCTCGAAAAGTTATGACAATAGGATTGAATGATGGGACAAATAAGATCCTCAAAGCGTGTTGGAATGCTCAACAAGCATTTAAATATTTTGATAATATATTGCATTTAAAATACATTGCATTTAAAATATATTTTAGTGGTCAACATCTTACTTAAATAACAAATAAAGACCAATTATAAATGACATTAATTGAGTTTTGGGTTGGCTTTTTAGAAGTTTGATTACTTAAAATTGAATTTTTTAGCTTAAATAAATTTCTAGAGGCTTAATAAAATAAGAAGATGATAATGCGTTCAAATAAAAAGCTAAAATTAAATCTTTAAAATGTAATTAAGATCTTAACTAAGTATTACTTTCATATTAATTAAACATGCTTTTTTTGAAAAAATATTTATCAAGTAATTCAATAATTTTCATTAAATTTATTTAAACGTAAGTGTATAAATTAAATTTCACATTTCAATTTAAACTTTTAAATGAATAATTCATTGAATTAACATGTGCTGTCAGACGGCTAAAAGAACATCAAACTTTATCTTATTTGCTTATTTCAGTTGATTATTTTTCACATCAACTTGCGTTACAAATTTAGTAAATATAATGAAAACAGATGTTCATGTCATCTCATTAATATTAATTTAGCTAAAACTTTTACTTTTCGTAGCAAAAATTTTCATAAAAAAAAAGAATAATTTTTTTTTTTATCTTGCACAAAATTAATAAAAAAAATCTCTTTATATACATAATTCACAACTAATTTATTTTATTTTTCATTGTGCTTATAATTAACACAAGTCAATTATTTTCAAAATAACTTTTCTTTAAAAAATGCCATCAAACTGTTTCATTTCTTTGAAATTCTTATTTTATAAATAACGCATCACAAAATTCCTATTAACGAAAAGTAAACTTATGAAAAATATTGCCGACGGTTCACTTACAGCATTTTGTTTTAATTATAATATGATTATACCTCCGTAAAGCTAATAGAAAGCTAAGAAAATGATCAAAAAGCATAAATGATGTTAAAGATTAAAAAAAAAATTTGTATTTATAAATATATATAGATTTTTAAATTGCTTAAGCTATAATATTTTGTTATGAATGTATCAGTGCTAGGCTGGCTTGTAAACGGGTTGAGACGGATTCAAAATGATTTGTTAAAAAATAAATTCATGAATAATCAAATCAGGAGTCTTGATTTGAATTCGGTCAAAGTTATTCTGCAAATAACTCATGTTCGAATTAGATTTGGATTGATCGGGTCTGAACCCATTTGAATTAATAACTTTTATTAAATCAAAAAGTAAATTATGATAATTTACAAAAAATACTCTAATTCAAAAATATAATATATTGTTTTTAATTTTTACAAATTAACTTAAAATGTTTTCTTTTTACTAAGATAAGAATGCAAACTAAAATATAATCTAAATATATGAATTTTTATATCAACATAATAAAAGTTAAACATTTTTATATGAATTTTGTTAAAGGCAGTAGAATTGAATGACATGACACAGAATAAGGTCTTTAAATCGTGTTGGACTGGTCATGAATATGCATTTAAATATTTTGATAAAGCATTTAAAAATAATGCAAGTTAGCATCTCATTTAAGTAATAATTAAGGACAATTTAACTTGAAATTAATTAAACTCGAGTAGGTTTTTTAGGAGTTTGTTCTCTCTCTCTCTCCTGAATTTTTGAGCTTACTTTAATCTAAACTTGCTTAATTAATTGAAACTTGAAAGATTAGATCTCTCTCCAGAATTGATCTCTAGTCCGGAGCAGTTCTATGTTAAAATCGAAGAAAAATTAAGCCAGTTTAGACCGAATTAAACCAGTTTAGATCAGATTGAACCGGTCAAACTGGGTGACCTAATTGAACAGGTTAAATGTCATTTCAACCGAAAAATTTATATTTTATTTTTTCGATTAATGTTTGTAAGCAAGTCAATAATTTTTTTAGATAAAAATTTATGTTTATGAAAAAAAAAATTATGGGTAACTAAACTTTTTATTTAAATATGAACTTATATTAATTAATTTCATGTTGAATATATATAATATATAGTATTTAATTTTTGTTTATCATATTAGAAATTATATATATTTATATATATATGTTCGTCAATTTTTATTAGTAATATTAAATATATATTAATTTATTTTTATTGAACATATTGAATATTAATTATTTAATTATATTTATGTAATAAATATTTTATATTATATATATTTTTTATATTTTTAATATTAAGTGTATATAATTATATTATGATGTTATATTAACATCAGTAATTGAACCGGTCGGTTCGACCGATTCGATCGGTTCGATTATAAACTAAACTAATTATTGTTCAGGGTAAATTGCATCTGGGCCGTTGACGTTTAGAAAAATAGTGTAAACTAATCTTAGGATCAAAAATTCAAGTTTCAGGGGTCAACTCCTGATGAAAACTCAACTGAGGCTAACTATCGTCCTTATTTATTACTCAAATGAGATATTAACTTTCATAATTTTAAAGGCTTTATCAAAATATATAAATACTTATAGTTTTCAAAAAAGATATTTAAATAATTATTGACTATTCCAGCTTTCTTTAAGGACCATGTTATTAGTGTCCTACATATCTGTTAAAAGAAAAAACAATTGCATCACTAAGCTATGCCATGTGGACGCATTTGGTTTACTCCTGATAGGTCACCTGAATAATATTTCTGAACAAAATTGAGCCTAACAGTCGAATAGTTTAAGGGCAATTGAATAAAGAGGTCAAACAGATAACTAGCTAGTAAACTTTTGTTATATCATAGCTTTATTTTATGATGTGATAACTTATAGGGACAAAGGAAAAGTGCCTGTCATTAATGCTTGGATTGTCACGCTGCGTAGGCAGGCCTGCCCACATCGCCTGGCGGTTGCTTCATTAATGAGGGTCTCCTAACCCATCTAATCTTACCCATCACTTCATCACTATAAATAACATCATTTAAGGTAAAAGAGAAGTTCTGATCTCCAGACTCAAAGTACTCAAGCTTACTGAGTATTATTCACACACTGTTCGCCAGCTTTTTTCAACAAAACTTCCCTGAGGCCCTCAACCCTCCTTTCCTTCCAAAGTGACCTCAAGAGAAGTCCCTTTTCCTCTCCAGATGTGCTCATCACCATCTCTTAATTATTTCAATAATTCTTCCCATTCTATCCTAATTTCTAGTTTGAAATTTTTTACCAAATAATATCTTTCAATCCTAATACCATTAACCTTTTAAGAGAACAAAATGCTTCTTGACTGTTAGTATTGAATTTTTTTTTTTTTTTTGATACAGATTGGAATAAATTGTTTACTTTCAAGTCAAATTAAATATCTCATATAATATATTTTTACGCAAATACATCCTGGCAGCAGACCTCGTTCGACGGCAAGACATAGCCAGCTGTGATAGAACATATATAACCAAATGAAATAGTTAAGAAATGTGGGACGTTCAAAATATATTTTTAAAGGAAAGGACTCAAACGAATCTAATTAAAGAACTTATGTGAAACAATTTAGATTATTTATGTATAACTATGTAAAATTATTTTTATGTCGAAGTAACCTTTAGGCCCTGTTTGGCGCGAGGACCAAAACAGGACCAAAATAGTACTAATTTAAAAAATNATGTGCAATCAATCAACAATCCGAGCATTAGTCCAAATTATTCCGGAATAACGAGTATAAAATCAAACTATACAAAACTTTCATGAATTTGATTAGCATTGCTAGAACCAGTTATAATATCCCTAGTCAAATAATTCTTCTCTAGCGGCATTCATTGAGCAATTTTATTATAATTCCATAGGGAGTAATCTCTTTTCTGACATCTCTAGTCAAATAGCTCCCCTCTAAGAGCTCTTCTCTGACGGCTTCTACAGAGAAGCTCTACTATGACAAGCTGAAGACCTTACAGGGAGTAACCTTTTCTTTAACACTCTTAGTCGAATAGCTCTCCTGTAATAGCTCTTAAAGGAGACATCACTGGATCTACCTTTCGTTTTACTATGTCAACTCAGCATCTAAAAAGTCATGGAAGGCCACAAAATTATAGTCCTTTATGAGAATAAGTGCTACACCTTTGATGTAATAGATGAGATAAATTGTACTTATTATGTCTCCTCCTGTCCAAGCTATAATGGTGGGAAGAAGACGAACCAGAGGTCTCGAGCACTCTCTCTCTCCCCCTCTTTTGTACTTATTTTTCTTATTTGGTCTCCACTTAGAGACTCTCAAGCTTTGTAGAAATTCAGATTCAATCAGTAGATTTAAATCGCCAAGACGAAATCGCAGTTTTTTTTTAGATACTCAGATTTTCATGAAAAAATTGATGTCTTATTGTATTTTATTTTGAGATATTTTTTGCATCAATAGATGATGCCCTTATGCAGGACTGATGTCTCACTACGTGAGATCCTTCTTCTCTAAAACCCCTTCTCAAAGCCCCAGTTCATGATCAAGGCAGCTCGATGATGTTCGTCAAGGGAGAATTGCTTCTCAAAGTCCCAGCTTATGATTAAAGCAATTTAGTGATTAGCGGTCAAGGGTGATTTATTCTCTAAAATCTCTTCTCGAAGTTCCAATTTATGATTAAAAACAACTCTACGACAAGTTGCCAAGGTTAAACCCTTTCTCAAAATCCAAACTTATGATTAAGGCAGCTCTGCAACTGACAGTCAAGAGTGATCTCTTTTCTAAAATCTTTTCTTTAAAACTCCTTCTTAAAGACCCATCTCATGATCAAAATTAGCACGTACATTAATATACATTATGCTTTGGAGGGGGTCTTATTAAAACCTTTTCTAACACCCTTAGTCGAATAACCCTTCTTTAACAACTCTTCTCTACTAGCTTCCACGTAGCAGTTCTACTATGGTGAGTCGTTGATGACTATATAGGGAGTAACCTCTTCTCTAACTCCCTTAGTCGATTACCTTCCTCTAATAGCTCTTCTTTAACGGCTTCTATAGAGCAGTTATATTATAATGAGGTGATGACTTTACACAGAGTAACCTCTGTTTTAACTCTCCTCTAATAGCTCTTAAGGGATACATTATTGAATTGTACTTTTTGTACTATTATGTCAACTTATCCAAGAGGGTATGGAGAGCTGCTATGTAATAATCCTTTGATTCAGAAAAAGCACATGAGAATGAGATCGATCGCAGTAGCAGCTGCAGCTAAATATA
>JAEMOT010000254.1:0-36243 GCA_019297695.1 Apostasia ramifera
TCCTATTTTGCAAATTGACCTCACTTTCTGGTGGTACTCTCTGCTCTATTTCTTCTGCTGTCTAATTTGCTAAATCAACCTCTCTGCATTGTTTGAATTATCTATTAGTTATTGCCTTATTTAAACTCATAAATTTTATTATTCCCAATTCACCCCCCTCTTGGGAAGCCTTTGGGCCAACAACTTTCTTTCATATTAAAATTATCAAATTGATTTTTGTAGAGAGCTTTCTTTGCTCTCTTGACTACAGATGTCCCCTCATGTAATTCAACCAACTTCTCCCACATTTCTTTAGCACTAGTTTGGGGACCTAATTTATTGATTTCTTCTTTGATTAAGGCACATTGTAAAGTAGTGATACCTCTTACGTTTGTCATATATCTTTTTTATAATTTTTCACTCTAATTTTCTTCATCTAACTCTAATCCATCCTTATCCTTAGGTGACATATATCCTTTCTTAAAATGAATCATCATATCAAAGTCAGTTTGAATGAAAGCAGACATCATCTTCCAATATGCAAAATCTGATTTATCAAAAAGTGATGGCCTATGAATAGATTGACCTTCTGAATTTCTAGAAGTCATACTACTTCTGGGTGGTTAAACTTATGTAGAAGTCCTTGCTCTGATACCAAATGTAGGATCAAGTATGACATCTAGAGGGGGGGTGAATAGACGTAATTTAAATTTAATTTAATTTACTAAATATAACAGTTAGTGCAAAATACAAGCGGAAGCAAATATAAGTGCAGACAAGAAAAAAATATCACATCCACAAAGAACACACGATATAACGTGGTTCGGCTCAAATTAGAGCCTAATCGACCCAACCCCGATCAGAAAGATATCACTATAACACACTCTTTGGTTTAGGCGGAGAAGCCCATACAAATCCTCCTTATCCACTCACTAGAGGCCCACCTCACTTTTAAGTGAGGGCTCACTCACTCACCTCTTCCAACCCTTATTTGGAGGCCCTCTTCACACACACAGTGAAGACAGAAAAGAACAACTAAAATATTACAAAAAAAAGAAAACTACTCACTCTTCCTTCTTATGATTGAATCTTGAGAGCTAGAAGAAGAGTGGATGAAGAGTTTAAGCACTTGAGTCCAAGTTCACCTAGATCGCCTTGAATCTTGATTGAAACTCAACTTGAATGTTTTTACCAACTCTTAGGATGGTGGAGAATGAAGATGAATGTTGAAAGCAATTAGAGAATTTTATGAGCCAAGAGGAATACACCAACCACCCCTATCTCCTTATATAACAAGAGCTCCAACTGCTAGAAAAAGGAGCTGGAAAAGACCTGGAGGTCGACCTCAGGTCGACTTCCAGCTAGCCGTTGGAGGATAAAAATAGGCCAACGGTCACTTCCAAGGTCGACCTCACCACTGAGGTGCCTCCAGGTCGACCTGGAAAATTCTCCAAGATGACCAAAGTTTCTGTTGAGGGTCGCTGCTGAAGGTCGACCTAAAAAAATCCCCCAAGATGACTAAAGTTTCTGTTGAGGGTCTCTGCTGAAGGTCGACCTCACTACTGAAGATCACCCTTCAACTATCCCAAGGCTGCCCTGGAGCTATCACAACCAAAAGAAAATATTTAGAACAATCTCACCACTACTATTTCATATAATTAGGAGAATTTAAACTTTTAAGATTATCTAGTTAACTTGCAGAGATTTTAAGTGCTCAAACTCATATCCAGACTATTCTAGCAATCAAGATCAACCTCACAATAATTCTACTCTCAAATAGAATAAAAAGGACAATAATACAATTTGCGTCACTTAATCTTCAATGCTCAAACCTTTCTCTCCAACTTAATTAGATCTCAATTTTAGTATACAATTGAGATGCAATTTTAATAAACCTGAAATTAAGAACACTAAACAATTATGTTAGTACAAATTAACTTAAATATATTATTAAACATCAAAATCACAATATTACCACAAGGAAAGAACCAACACTATTTTGCTTTTCCATTGTCATCACATTTAATATGCTTAACTCACAACATGTATCATTCTGCTTGCATTGCAAAAATAATCACGAAGATGCAAATGAAAAAGGGTGTACAAACTAAGAAAAAAAGTTTTGTTTTGAATTAAGTAAAAATGAGAAATTACAAGATTACAATTTAAAAATCAAATTAATCAAATAAAATTTAAATCACTTCCATTACATTAATGATAAGCTAGATATCTTCTAATTTTATTATATGATTAAAATTTTATGTTCACCTCTTCACAACATCAAGAATTTAATTATATAATTAAAAATTTAAAATCATTTGCTCATAACAAAATTCACTTACATGGTTCAAACTTATATGTAGTAATAAATTTTGTACATGCCTCTTGCCTCTGCTATTTGACAGCACAAAGTTTCAAAATTTGAAGCATCAATTTTAAAAATTTCAATAGTTTCAATGATCCCGATTTTAATAATTTTAATGTAATACATATTTTGATCTTTATTTTTTTATTTAAAAATCTGAATTTTTTTAAAAAATATTTTAAAAATATGAGAATTTTCAACAAAATAAAACTAAAAAATTTTAAATTAATTTTACTCAAAACTGAAATAAACTTAAAATCAGTAATTAGAATGCCTTTTGCTTTAGACAACGATAAGATGTCACCATTGTGAGACAATGACAATATATCTTCTACAAGAATAAAAATATATTTTCTACATCTCACCCAAAATTTTTTATTTTAAAATCAAATAAATATATATATATATATATTTAAACATTGAAAATTATGCTAGAATATAAAAAAAAAACTGAAATTATGACAACAATTGAAAATGTTTAAATATATTTTTAATGCTTAAACGATCGAGCTTAACAGCATCTGCTAAAAAGGATTAATGTTGAAAAAAATTTGGGCAACATCATCCCAAGCAGTGACAAATTTTACATCAAATTTTGACAAATTATAACCCTTCTCCTTAGGTGTTCGGACTTGCTACATAAAAATAATTAATTAAGCTCAACATAGATATAATAATAACAAGACTCAGTGGTAGAAAGAAACGACAGAAATAGCAAGTTGTAATAAAGAAAATTTCAGCACTAGGCTTTAAATATTCTTCCTAATCTAAAGAGTTTTAAATGACACAATGTCAACCAACCAACAAATAAAAATAGCAAGCTGATTAAGATGATCATAGTGTAATGAAATTTTAACTGCTAATATTAACCAAACTTACAAATAATTTCAAACCTAATCAAGCTCCATAGCTGACAGTGAATCCCGCAAGACCTGGCTGAGTTCCACAGCCCTGTGCTTTGCTACTGCAATACAATCCTGCAACTCAGGGATGGAAGGCAGTATATATCACCATAAATACGATATTAAACACCAAGGTATTACTATTTATGTATAAAAAATAACACTCCAGCTAACTTCTATTAAAAATATTAAATAAGTTCAATTATCACTAATTCTAAAGCATATTACAATTTTTTTGCAATGCCTTTTCAACTGTAGGATCTTGGATGCAATTTACCCTTAAAAAACTTTCTTCTACCAGCCATCCTTTCCCACCAGCTGCATCACCCGAACCTTCCCACAATGTCAATCACTTTAGTGCTCCTCCTCCACGCCTGCCTTGTGGGTCTTTGCCTAAGAAGCACGGACACGACGCGGGACACGGAACACGACGCGGGACACGGAACACGGGGATACGTCAAGTTAAAAAAAAATAGGACACGTAACATAAATAAAATTATTTATTTACTAGAACTTTAATAAAAATAAAAGAAACTATAAATTAATCAAATATATGTGATAAAAAAATTCCCCCAAAAGAGCATCATAAAAGTTCAACCAAACACAAAAATGGTTGAAATGTAGAAATATGGTTTATAAGCTCCTATCAATCAGCCAATCAAGTCTAATAATAACAATGGGTTTCCAAAAGTTACGTTAAGACATAAGCTAACAAGTCCAGCCCTTTGTGCTACAGCAAAAAAGACACTGAATAGAGGGAGAAATTAATGGGCACGGGAAACATAACCTTCGGATGTTCGGAGACCAATAAATACATGACACAGACATACCAGCAAGTGAAGAGCAAGAAACAGCGCTAACAGCATTATTGCTACATATATGCAACATATAAGCATTTTTGTTCTATATATGAGTAAGATTCTGCTGTAAAATGTCAAACTCCTTATAGTACTATCATGTTCATATGTAATAATAAATTGAGATCCTTGTATACACAGTAATATTTTGTAAATGTAACAAGATGATACTATGTACAACATATTGCTACCTATAAGTAACATAATACTATGTATAAGCAACATAGAGTTTATATATATAGTACAACACAGATAGCAATAAGTGTTAATATCATCTCTTCTTCAATCGTTTCTCCATTGTTTGTCTGTGGGATAGATCCCGCATATCCAACAAATTGTGCATTTATTGTACCCTCAACACTTAATAGGTTACATTGCCCAAACCCAAAATTTTCACAAATACAGGAAGTACATGTTAAGAAACAAGTCAACAAAATTCAGGACTAGTGCATATATCTCGCAAAAAACTTTTCCCTGTACATTTCCATTTTAGCATTCATAATATCCTTCAACTGGCAAACTTCTAATTAAAATACTGAAGATCCAGACACGAGCAAGAAACTACTCAAAATTAATGAGACGATAAAATTAGCTTGACTACAAATACAAATTTTTAATCATGTTGTATCTGATGACCTCTTCTGTAAAATTTATGCTATTAAATTCCAATGTTTACCAAAAAGCTCCTATTAGACACATACCATAGTTTCTATAAGAATCACTATTTCACGCCAAAACAAACTTGTTTACTTCAGAAATTACTTGCAAAATTCCAGCTTCCAAAAAACCAAATGTAAATATAATGGTAAATAAAGCTGAGGGAAGGGCCAAGAGCGACGACCTTAATAACAGATGCAAATGCAAGAACAGCTCCACCTGCCTTGTTTAATGACAACAATCTGCCCTTCGAATCTAACACCACAGTCACATGGGTGTCAAAGATTGATTCTTCTTCTGCAGTGGGGTCAGCTAGGATATACTTATTGTGAAGTATGGATGTCAATGAAAAAGGGATGATTTCAATAGTAAGCTTTGTTTTTTCTTTATTGACCGGCTTCACCGAAGCCTTTCCCTTTAGTTCTCCAGACACAGCAATTACTCTTCCATCATCATTTACAGAAACTAAAGGGATCTCCACTGCAAATAAGAATAAATCTCGTATAATATAAACAAAATTGAATTTATTCGAGGTAAACTGTAGGAAAAGCATCATCCCAAATTGATTACTGAGTCACTCACAAACGAATGTTGCAAATGCAATCACTACTGGAAAAATGGATCACTTTTCTACAAGTATACAGAGCTAGCATCATCAGACAAATCATTATGGCACAAACTAACCAAATAAGGCATTCAAGGATTGATGAATAAAGCTGGTAGGATATTGCCACAAAGAGTTGTAGGATACCACAACATAAACGATTCATCCTGTTGGCGATAAAAATAACCAACCTCACTTTTAATTCAAGTTTCAAACTATCTCAACAACAAATGCAATTAAATTCAAATTCTAATCCAAACTCTTTAATCTATTCTCTTTTAATTCTGACCAACTTTATGACTCATGAACTATTATAAAAGCAAAAAAGCATTAAAATGAATTTTAATATGTTGAAACAGTTTTTGGATATCACTGAATAAGAGAACCATCCTATTTATTAGGGTGAATACAATAAATGCACCAAAGAAAATAATGTACATATATATATATATATGTATGTATATATATACACACACACATATATATGTATGTATATACATATACATATATATATGAGGTTATATTAGGAAAATAACAAAGAGTATTCTTAAGATTTCCAAACATTATCTAACATTGCTCAGAAGCTAGTTCAAAAATCATATAGATCCAACTTGTCACGAAGAGCAGAGAACCAAGTAGGCCATGAAGTATTAGTAAAGATATTGCCAATTAATCCTCAGTTTTGATATGAGATTGAAGAATCTTCCTTGATAAGATAATTCCATGATGAAGTGACAGTAAACATAACATGTCTAGTACGCTATACTAACAATGCAAATAGCAACCCTATTATCACAATGCTGATAATCACCGTAGACTGCTTGACAGACAAACTCAACTCATTTAACAAAATCCAAATCCACATCAGCTCACTAGTATGGGTCATTGCCTTACATTCAAATTCAGTACTGGACCTTACCACAACATTTTACTTTATACTTTTCAATGTCATAAGTTTTTTTCCCACATGAATACGCTAGCGTGGATCTTCAATCATCGACTTGACATAAGCACATCACAGTAAGCATTAATATCAAGGTGCTCAATTTTCTTATAAAACAAACTCTTTCCAGAACTTTTCATAATGTACTTGAATATCCTGAAAATGGCTTCCAAATAATTTTATTTAAGACTTTGCATATATCGGCTAACAACTCCCAAAACAAAAGCAATATCAGCCATTGTTACAGCCAAATAGATCAACTTATCCACCAAGCATCTACATGTTGAGGCATCCTCAAGAGGCTCAGTATTATGAGTGACTAAACATTCATTAGTAATCATTAATCAAGAGGTTTATATACAAGAAGTTCAATTTCATCAATCAAATATATTATATACTTTCTTTGTGATTGCAACAATACTTTTTTTTTTTAAAATAGAGCAACACTACTTTTACTACATACAATTTCAATCCTTAGGTAATATTTTGGGCAGCCCAAGTCCTAGTAACAAAAAAGTTTGAAGTTTGATTCCAAGTATTCTTTTCTGATTACTTCCAATAATAAGTATATCACTCAAGAACGACCAATTTCACCTACAACATTACAAAACTTGTCAAACCAAGGTAGTAGTGGCAATAGAACTTGTAGGTGATGGTGGCAAACAATCACTCAAGAACGACCGATATATACCTGAATGAGACAATCCATAGATATATAACAATATATCGGTGTGAATAATTTCAACATAGACTAAATACAACAACAACAACAACCAAGCCTTAATTCCACTAGGTGGGGCTGACTACATGAATCCGTTGGCTTTATCAATTACTAAATTCTTATCAACATAGACTAAATACTACAATTTTATTTTCCCATAAAAGTTTCAAAGACAAAAAACACCTTAAAATGATTATTTGACAAGTCGAAGACGGAGGCGACAAAGGAGTGGGCTTAAGAGGAGAAAGAGAAGAACTACATACTTTAGTAGATCAAAATGGCAGTGTCGTTTTATGGACAAAGTAGGGCGCGCCATGGTCATTGCTTCTATCTCTCTATTTGAAGCTGCCACGGAAACAGAAGGGCGGCTTGCCAACACTAGGTTGGACGCCGCGTCAAACAAGCAAGAGACCCCTCCATGTGAATCTCTTACTATGCTATTAAAAGTAATACCAAGCTACTAAAAATTAGCCTTACCCGTTTTACCCTTCAAAATATTCAAAATTATCGTGATGGTTACATCTAAAATAAGTTAACAAAAATAAAAAGAATGGTCAAAATGTAAATTACACTCAAATGTTAGAAAGAGGACATGTGCAAGAGAGAAAGCAAGAAAAAAATGATAGAGCTCCATTTGTCCATTGAAGAAAGAAAAATAATGGGCAGGAGATACAAGAACAAAGAGATAGAGAGAGAAAGAGGGCAAGTGGAGAGAGAAGTGAGAGAACAAGAGATAGAGAGAGAGAAACAAAGTGGCCGGGAGCGAGAGGAGAGAGAATGAGCATGGTAGAGAGAGAAAGAAAGTGGTCATATGTTAAATTTATGGATTTAAATTATTGAAAATGTTATTTAATTATTTTCAAATGATTTTCTATAAAGGTTTTATAAAATACATTTAAAAATACAAATGTTGAGAAATTGACTTAGAAGTTAAAAAATATAATTTCTTTTAAATACAATCAATAATTAAAAAAATTTTGAACAATACTTTATAAACTTTTTAAATATATTTTGATAATTTTATTTTTTGTGAAGTTTTATAAAAAAAAGTATTTTATAATTTATATATAATTATATAATAGTATTTTATTAATAATTTAGCATAGATTTATCATTTTTAAATTTCTCTCTTATTATATTAATAATATATAAAAATATTACTTTCAAATAAACTTAAGCGTCCGCTTTATAGAAAATCAAGATAATAAATCTTTATGTTTAATCAAATTATATATATATATATTTTTTAAATGTAACTATTCACAAATTATTTTACTCTTAAATAACTACGCTCTTAATGAAATTATTAATATTAAAATATAAATTTAATATCATATCTATACTATAAATTATATATTCAAAATATATAAATTAAAATTTAATTATTATAATACAAATAAATATATATATAAATTTATACTAATTAAAATTTTAATTCGTGTAGTAATGCACAAGCAATTGCTAGTACAATAAGAAATAGTAAAGCAAATAAAGATCCTCTTTCAAAATATATATATATATATATATATATATATATATATATATATATATATATATGCGTGTGTGTTCCTCCCTTGTGATTATAATACAATCATGTGTTTTGATGTTCATCACTACGTTTAAGTTAATTGGTGACTAATATAATTTGAGTTTAATATGTGTAGGCTTGGAGTCTTATTGCTAACTTGACGCTCCATATTATGGTTGAAGTGAAGAAACTTGGGAGTGGAACCATGCTTAGCTTACAGCATTGGAGTGATCAATACTCAAATGCAGGCCTTAAAGATGAAAAAAAGATAAGGCCAATGAGTTTATTATTGTATTATGTTCTGACCTTATAATATTTGTAAAATTATTGTAAAATTATTATAAAATTATTGTAAAATTATAATTAAAGTGTTGGGAGATGTGCGGATCATATTATATGCATTTAGGACTTTGATAGATATTGGTTGGATCGAGTTTAAATAAATTATATTTGAGTTAGATCCACCGTGAGAGAGACAGTTGATTAATCAAACTAATCTTAATCGATCAAATACGGTGACCCATTTAGCTTGATTGATCTAAGCAATGTTGTTAGTTGGGATTGCTGCAGGTGTTGATAGATCAGCTGATCGATCAAGGTTATTTGATCGATCAAACCCAACCTAGAACTAGTTGTTAGGCTTAACGGCTAGTACTTTGATCGATCACTTGATCAATTAAAAGTCATCTGACAATCAGTTTCTAGCCATAGGAGGGATGGCCTATATAAAGTTTTGAAGTGTTTTAAGGCTTGTTCTTGATGCTTATTAAAAATCTCTAACCCTCATTTGGTGAGAGTGAGTTGGAGCAACTAATGAATGATTAAAAAGTGGTTAAAATGATTAAGTGAAGATCAAGGGTGATTAAGCTCTCTAAATGCTCATTTGTAATCCCTCTCCTCTAGTACTTCCAAGGATTCAATTATAGGAAGGAAAGATTAATTTCTTGTGCTCATTTGTAATATTATTTGTATCTCTTGAGTTTGATTGTTTTCTCACTTGTAGTAAAGTTGTAATTATAGTTGGGATCTAAAATAGGTAATTTGGTTCCATCACACTAAGTGTGAAGAGCATCTCTAGTGTAGAGCTAGAGGAGGTTTGAATTCGGGCATCTCTGCCTTAGGACAAAGGAGAGATTAGATTGTACAAACTTCTCTATCTTTGATCAAAAGAGTATTTTAGTGGGTAGTTAATTGATTTGTCGTTTGGACAATGACGTAGATACCACAAGTTATCGAACCTCGTTATATCATGTGTTTCTTGTGGTTGTGATTTTTTTATTTGCATATCTTTATTATTGCTTCCGCTTATATTTATTATTCATATAATTACTAATTTGCTTGTAAGTTATTTTAATTGTAATATAATTAAAGTAAATTAAATTTTAATTAAGGTTAATTTACTCCCCTCTAAACCATACCTAGTTCCCACAACATGTGTGTATACTATATATATGAGTATATATATAAAGTTGCACTAGGAAATAATATAAGTATCTTAGGGACTTCTAGAGCTTCCTTTAACATATTATAAACATAATCTCATTGTTAACCAAAAAGTTTCAGATTAAGATAATTATAAATCTCCCCAGCCAAGCAGACAACATTTTTATTTAAGCTCAAAATTAAGCTCAGTTGTTATAATCCTGAGCCAAACACAGAGCGAAGTCACCAAGAACCCTGTTGTGAACACACCTAAATGATGCATATTAAACAGAGTGTAGGAAACATAGCATAAACAAACTAAAAAATAACTTACTGTGAGAAAATGCAGAAACAGCAGCCAGCAATGCAGCATCCAAAAGAGAACCATCCGCATTGAGACAGTAAACGTCCTGCAAATCAGCTAACACAGAAATCAACTCAACAATTGAAGATAGCCTGAATCAAAAAAAAAAAAAAGGATAGCAAAAAGTGAAAATGTTTCTTTGTCATCCAGTTATACTATAATGAAAATTCCATCAAAAATATTATGGTAAACTACATCCAATTCCCTAAGAATAGAGCATAATATCATACAGGTCCACGTTTTTTAGATTCCCACTTATGAGTCCTTGAGCTTAATTTTTTAGTTTGATCTTTCCGTTAGAAATGTCATCAAATACATAGCAAATAACCATTTTATCCTCCCCTCTCTCTTTCTACCTTCTCACTTCTATTCTTCCCCCTCTGCGTCGTTGAGAAATTATACGCAACAAATAATCATTTTTCCAAAAAACTATGAGAAATATATATATAGTAAAAGAACAATGCAACCACTAGAATACTAAATTTGCGTAATTCAGAGAAAACCTTCTACATCCATTGAGAGAGTCAAAAAAAAAACTTTACTATGTAAAAAACAAATAAATAGAGAACTTTACACTAATAAGCTGGTTCTCGAACTCAAATAGGATATAATAAATAAATCTTATTTTTCTTCCAGATTAGACAAACCAATCGTTCCTAAAGCCTCAAAGGAACACCCCTAGAATTTTATGAAATCACCATCGTAGCCGATGAAAAACTAAGAGAAGTGCTGCCCAAATCCAGATGTAAACCTTCAAATTCTTTAACAAGTGGCCATACAGAAATCCCAGAAAATCCTGTTGATTTTGCATCTGACAACATTACAAATAAGTCATATCTATTAACCTAGAGATATTTCAATGGCCGCAACACCTCAAAATAAATAAGAGATACTGAAATCAACTATCTTAATTTTAGGTTATTTAAACAAATGAGCTAATAGACTTTCTCTTAATGGGCCCAAGCCCATTAATATTTAATCAAATCAAAATTTTTAACACCCCTTCTCTATCCTTCCTCTCTCCTTTCACGCAAGAGTTCTAAAGAGAGAAGGAGCAACGATCTGCGTAAGCCTCCTATGGATGCTCCAGCAAGATAGTGCCCTCTCTCTCTCTCTCTCACACTCTCTCTCAATCTGGGTTCATTTGAGGCTGCTTTAGTAAATCACGCAGGAGAGAAAGGGAGGACAAGATGCACCTACAATCCAACGACGGTCTCACTCACAGTGGCAATGATGCTACCTAGTGAGCCGAAGAGGACGTGCTGCCCTCCCAACCTTCTGGGGACACTCCAGTGAGGTAGTACTCCCCCCTTTCTTTCTCAATGTGGGGCCATTTGATGCTCCCCTAGTAGATCGAGCAAGCGATAGAGGAGAAAATGTGTCTGCAATCCAACGACAATCCCACCCATGCGAGCAACAATACTGTCCGGTGAGTAGGAGAGAATGCCCATGTGACCATATGAAGCTCCTCGGTTAGATAACATAGGAGAGAGAGCAGGGGATGATGCACCTATAATCCAAAGATAATCCCACCCATGACAGTACCTCTCTCTCTCTCTCCATCCATCAATCTGAGACCATTTGAGGCTCTATTGGTAGATCATGAATGAGATATAAAGGTAGAGGGGAACATGCACCTGTAATAGCGCAATCCAAATTTGCTCCCACCCACAATGGCGATATAGGTGTTTGGTGGGCTGGAGAGGACGCACCTCCCTCCCTCCCTCCCTCCCTTGGTCAATTGAGACTCCTCTGGAAGATTGTGTGGGGAAGAGAGGGGGGGTCCCACCTACGATAGAAATGATGTTGTTTGGTGGGTCATAGAGAAGCCTCCCTTCCTCCTTGGTGCATCTGAGGCTCGTATGGCAGATAACGAGAAGAGGGAAAGGGATGATGCAAGGCGCCTACAATCCAACGATGGTTTTACCTATGACAAACGATGATGCTCTATAATGGGTTAGAGAAAATGTGCCTCCATCCCTCCCCTAGGCAGTTTGAGGCTCCTATGATGGATCACACGGAAGAGAGGGAGTGAAAGAGAGAGGGCAATGAGCTTGCAATCCAACGCTAGTCCCACCGCTGGTGATGATGCTGTTCTGTGGGCCAGAGAGGACACGTTCCTCTTTCCCTTCGTCCCATTCTTTCTCTAAAGCTAGAGTCTGCCTCGGCACAAACAACATCATTGGGGTGGCCATAACCAATGCAAAAGGAGAGATGGAGGCGGCGATGCACTGCAGATTGTGCATGGAAAAGAGAGATGAGAGGCACATCTACGAAAGGGTTTCATCAAGAGGGAGAGAAAGGAAGAGGAAGAAAGAGAGTGGGGCTGGGGGGAGGGAATATATGGAGACAACGAAGGAGAAATGGATGCGATCAATGAAGAATATTTGGCTTGCCACCAAACCGTAAGAAATTTTGGGAAAACACAAACCACAATAAACTTTCATTTTACTTCACATGTATAAATAGACGCACAAGTTGGAAGTTAGTCAAATAACTAACCATTCACTAAGAAAGTTAAAAGATGACTAAATCAATGTCAAAATCAAACTACCCACATTGACCAAATCAAATTGGGAATGCATTCGACCTATATGAACTATGATCTGAGTTGCTCAAGTCTGAGATTTCATAATGGGTCTGTGTTTGACGTGGTTCTTGTGTATGTGTGGCTCATCTTGTACTGCATCACCCGACTATGAGAACTCTGCTCCGTAGTGTCTTCAATACGTCGTTGATCCTTCCAATGAACTAAAAACCTGTGAGGAGCATGTGGACTAGCAAAATTTTCATCAGTAATAATTTCATCTACCTCAAAAAATCTAAGCTTAGTTGGCATAAGTAGTTCATCATATCCACCTTGTAGTGGTGTATTGACTATTATTAATCACTACGATCACTGCCCAAATTAATGAGGTAAACTAATTTATTTGATGGTGTTGCAAGTCCATGTTGTTACAAACCGATGCTCGATAAATAATCGCATGGAAGGAGTCAATGAGCCGATCGACTGCTAGCAATGTCTGAGTGTGAATGGAAGCGACTTCTTGAGTGTTTGCAGAGAGAGTAAAATGCTACAGAAGTTCTATAGGAGCAACAATCGACTGAGCTGTTGATTCAGCGAGATGCCATTAAGCGAAGTGGCATGCCTCATAGGCTAAGGCAAAGACAGGTCACAGTTGGCTTCCACGGACTGGTGCGCAACATTGACGTGACTTGATTGCAGCATTATCGTCTTGCTTAGTGGAGATGATGATGGAAGCGAAAGTGGATAAAGGAGGCACTCAAATGGCAGGGAAAATTATTTGGCAGAGAGATGAAGGATGATAGTGGCCTTTAAATCATTAACCTCCATTGATAGCTTAGAATTTTGGGTAAATGGATGCGAAAGTAGAAGGAGAAGAATGGCAGATAGTAAAGAGAGTGGATGAAGGCCATAATGGTGGATGAAGCTCAGGTTTTCTCCATTAATGAAGGAATGCCAAAAGAATAGTGTGTAAGTGAACAATGGCATGAAGTGGAATGAAAATGGCATGAAATGGAAGCAAGAATAACACTATGAAATGAAAATGGTGTGAAGGGCAATGGTTTTGGCTCTAATACTAGAAATGGAGACGATGGAGAAGAAATGGATGTGATCAATGAAAAATATTTGGCCGGCCACCAAGGCCAAGCCACTAAATTTGACCGGCCACCAAGCCTTAGCCAAATAATTCCAAGCCACTAAGTCATAAGAAATTTTGGAAAGACACAAATCACGATAAACTTTCATTTCACTTCATACGTACAAATGATACACAAGTTGGTAGTTGGTCAAATAACAAATCACCCACTAAGAAGTCAAAATACAACTAAAAAATTAACTACATTTAAAGTCAAAGCAAAGACCAAGCTACCTACGTTGACCAAGTCAAATAAGTATGCATCCAAACCGTATGAACTCTAATCTAGGTTGCTCGAGTCTAGGATCTCATAATGGGTCTGTGTTTGACCTGATTCCTGTGTGTGAGTAGCTCATTTTATACTACATCAGAACAGGGAGAAAGTTTCATTGGCAACAGTGACCATCTCGAAGCCTTGAAACCACCTCAAAAGGGGAAAGGGAAGAAGAGGAAGACATTATGGACTTTGTAGTTGAGCTGGCGTGTGAATACCCTACACAAACCCCTCCACCCTAGCAGCGACATGAGGCTTAGGGCGAGGTAGGCCTTACGATGACAACAAGGGGCTAGAGAGATAGTGCTGAAGAGGAAAAGAAAATAAGGAGGGATAAATAGAGGTGACATTAAAGTAATTTCGATATCAAAAATTCACCTTTTGATTTTTTTTCCTTTACAAAATATAGACGAAAGTCGTCTAAATGAACCTACAATATTTAATTCAACATCAAGGACCCAAAAGAGATCATTTCAAAAACATGGACCTGCATATTATTATATCCTAACCTCAACTAGATGTAATTTACCCAAAAAGATAAATAAATGAATACCAGGTAAGCCATCCATGCAGCCTTTCCACTGACCAATGCAAGCTCCTTTAAGTTTATCATGCCCGAACTTCAACAATCAATGAAAGCAGTACATTATTTGTATAGAAAGCAGATGATTACCCCTCAAAAAAAGCTGAACACCTCCCAAAAAAGTAGATTGTTACAAGGATGGGTAACTGAATGAAAGTTCATAAGATTAAGGTTTTAAACTCATGTAAGAGGATTGGATATGCAATACCTGCCATATTTAACATAAATAATGCTTCAACAAAAACCGTGTATAGGGTAATAAAAGTTTCAGAAAAATTGGTAATGCTAGCAATGTAGCAATAGTAACAATATAGATTAACAGTCAAACAAGGTTTAAAGTAACATAATAATATTTTTCAGGAGAGCCTTGAGGACTGAAAAAAATGACATTTCGCAATAGAAGAGGAACCTGAGAATTGAGCTTTTTACCAATGCCAAGATGAGTTTAACCACAGATTATGCTGTTGAATAAAGCATAACATATCTTTTTCACTAATGGGATCAAGCATAAAAATTGCACTTTTTAAAGTTCCTTTTTTTTATTTCACCCTTGATACCACGATTTCCCTCTCATTTAAAATTGTGATGATAGTGTTGCTCAAACGGACCTGAGATCTTACGAAATTGCACTTGTTTGCGTGCTATGAATATGAGATTTTCTGAAATAAAAGCATTGGTTCCACAAAGTATTTGCCCTTATAACCACAAAATCACAGGATATAAACAGAAATGGCTATTTTCTATTTAAAGATAAAGGTAAATTAAAATAATAAATAAACTCCTTGAAACTGCAATAATAAAAGTACCATGCATTTTTCATGCCTCATTTCATGAAAGGACAAACTTCCGCTAGAAGAGCTCGGTACTCTAAGAATAATAAAATTCATATACTACTAATTTAGTAAGTGGATGAACTACAGATCTGGGCATCCAAAAAATAATTTCCCCATCAAGAATAGATCTACAAGGAATTATTGCCGAATGATTGGCAAGTCATGAATTGCTATTTAGGCAACCTCCATATTGAAATTGTTGACAATATTGTCCAACATTCCATCAAAGCTATCTAGAATATTTAATGACTAATGCAGTGTAGCTGCGTGACAACTAGCCTACAACATTGAACGTTGAGTGCTGGGGATGAAAAGGAGGCATAACTACCTTTAAAGGCATCAAGAAACAAGAAGCTAATCATGTGGTGTTTCCAAGCATCTTTAGATGAAAATTTAGAAGGCAACTGTAACATCTTGTGCTTGAGAACTTTCCAGGAAAATTACTCATCTCAGCACTACTCCAGCTCAAGCACACTTAACTACTGAGCTTTTCATAAAAACTCTCCTCCCTTTTTGATGTGGTATAATTTAATCTTGTGCACCTCTCACCATCATCACTCAGCCTAGAAACCCTCAAAGAGCTGCACTTTACTCAAGTGATTTTCTTCTCTTAAGACATCACTAGACGATTACTCTTTACCCTCTTCTGTCACGGGCAATCACAGGTCCACCGGCTTCTGCCTAGTTCGTCTTTGAACCATATCGTACTATGACCTCTCCCAACCCTCTTCGACCAAGAGTGGGAAGTGATTGCTGATCTTGCACGTTATTGCTGATCAATCCTCAAAATTAGTTATTTCACTGATTTCTCCTTAAAGAATTCCCATTCTCGCCAATTAGTTTTCAAAGCCTGTTTATTTATCCTTACAATCTTGTAATGCCCATGGATATGTACTCGTGTAGTCTTTTCATGGTGTGTGTCATTCTCATGGATTGAGTTGCTCTCACTAAAAAATCAGTGACTCAAGATATTAATTTAATTTACAAGATCATTAAACATAAATCCAACGTATTCCGGCATACATTCAACACAATCTAAATAAATACAACAAATTCAAATTTCCCTAGTAGATGCACTACCAAAGCGCGTAATTCACTTCAATCTCATTTCCCTTAAGTTGGGTTGGGTTAATTCTTGTTCACCGTCAGCATTGTTGGACAACTTAGTGGACCACTCATATTTTCTTCTTACATGTGGAAATGACAAAGGTCATGATGCGTGCAAAAGAACAACTAAGATAGTAGAAGCCATTCAAGCGAGAATGTGCAAAGTTGAACACAGTCGTGCATTCAACAAAAGAAGAGTAGAAAATTGCATCAATAAAACAACAAAGAAAACATTATACCTCATTATCACATCAGTAAGCTGCTTAGCAATGACAGGAGCGATCTCTGCCGGCCTCCCCGGTCTAACTAAAGGAGAGCATATCGGTGGCATTTGGAAATCAACAGCTGCAAGACACTCAGTGACAATAAATTAAGTCACGTTTACCTCAAAAACAGACTCAAACTTAACAACATATGGCATTTTTCTTGCTTTTTACAAACCTATGGCTCCCTCATCTGGGGAGTCAGCAAAAGGGGTCATGACTTCAAGCTTGATAGCCGCCAGCATGGTCTGCGCGTCAGAAACATTTCGTCAAACACCAGTCGGGCAAAAGAGAGAGGAAAGAGAGAAAGGCGAAAAGCTTAACGGTTTCGCCAATCTTGACTAAAGCCGAGCCATCGGCAGAAGCGACAGGTCCTGAGGGAAAGAGTGAGAAGATGAGTTCCAAATGAGATTCATGGAGAGAAACAGTGAAAAGAGACGAAGCTTAAGAGCAAAAGGGAGACAGATGAAACCGAGAGCTATGGTAGTATCTCTAGCGCGGGTAAGCGGGCGTCCATCGGGCCGCACAGACTCGGCCAGATGGCGCTCGTAGTATGGAATGGTGAACAGGCTGCGGTAAGCCTCCACCTCCATCTCCCCTGCCAGCACTGGCGCCGACATCCCGCCGCCGGTCGCCAGCGTTTCTGCCATCGCCCGGAATAGAGGCTAGGGTTTAAAATTTTCGCCGTGGTTCCGAAGGTAAGGAAGAGTTTATTTATATTAACAATAAAAATAAGAGTTGATCAATATTAAGCAAGCATGTGCATTCGATTTAATTAACTAATTTAGTGATTAAATTAAAAATAAAAATCAAATTTAATTTTAAATTTTAAAAATTTAAATCAATCAAATAAAATTATAAATCAAACCAAATTAACCAAATAAATATCAATTTAATTTAATTAAAATTATATTTTTTATTTAATTTTTATTTAAATTTTTTCTAAATCTTTTTATAATAATATTAAATATTATTATATAAATATCTAGATTATAATCTTAATATAAAAATAATTTAACACAAAATATAATTTAACTAAAGGTATTTGATTTGTTATTATCTTAATATTATGTCATGTAATCTATATATCACAATATCTAGATACTATCTTTTGACTAATAATTATATTATCTTATAAAAAATATTTATAAATATAATTAAATAATTATTTTTTCTAAATAATATAATATAACATTAAGATAATATTGAACTAAACGTTTCTAAATAAAAAATTCACTCTGATTCTTAATAATAATTTATAAAAATTATTCAAGCGTATGAAATAACTTAATGGCATCTCTATAACTGAAATAAACTCCACAACATAATTAAATTACATAACAAAATTATTTTTATATGTACAGTTATTTAATAATCGATTAATTCGATCGATTTAGTTGCCAAATATGTGAAACTGAACCCAAGACGATTAATCGAAATACTCAAAATATCAAATCATCACTAAACCTTTTGATACTAAACCAAACTAAACCGCTAAATTTAAATAATTTGATTTGATTTTTCTATTTAAGCTTTTGTTTGCACATTCTTAATATTAAACATCCTAATATTAAACCTCGTTCATTTTTATTTTTTTAATACGAATCAAAACTAACATTTATTATAAAAATAAAATTATATTATTATTAAATATTATATTAAATGTAAAATAAATTTAATTTTTAAAATTAAATTTTATATATTTTTTTAGAATATAATTTTGAAATATTAATATTTATATTCTTCAATTTTAAATTTTTAATACATAAAATTAAAAGATGAGAGAAATTTATTTTTAAATTTTTATTAAAATTTTAAAGAATGACGAGAATAAAATGGTATAATTATCCTTTAAAATATATAAATAATTCAAATTAGTCAAAGAATGATTAAATTTATATTTTTAATTGAGAAAACTAATAAAAATGATGAGCTTCTAAAAAAAGTGAGCAAAACTGTAGCACTTTTATAATCCCCAGGAGCTTAAATTAAAATTTTTTAAAAATTAAGATTAATTTACAATACCTTCTTACATCAGGAGCCTAGATGCAATTTACCCTTTAATTTATATAATCTCAACTACTATGAGAATAATTCATGGTTAAATTGCTTGATCAAAATTGACTTGGTAATTAATTTTAAAAATATAGACCTCTTTGTAAAATACAATAAACCACAAATACCTATAAGTAATTTACCTATAATTAGAGTTTCACTCATGCTGAAGAAGTCAATGCCAGATTCTGAGTGTAACTACTTGAGATGCTTTGGCATAATATCCTTTTTGTTATTTTCATCTTATATTTATATTTTATATTTCAAATAATAATAAATAAAGGGAGATTGCATCTGCTTCCCCAAGGTAAGATTTTCATAGAAAACACATTTTTTAAAATTAAATTTTCTCAAATAATACCTACTCCTATTAAGCATTAATTATTAATCAGTCTTTTATTTTTCAAATTTTTCTATTGCTGTTTTTTCTTTTTTTAAAGGTCCTTCTCAATGATCCAACTCTCCAATATGACCAGCTTTAATATCCTAGTGAATTCTCTAGCAAAATATAGATTGCATCCTCTAAAATTAGAATTTTAACGTCTCAAACTAAAAATAAAAAGACGCATTTCACACATTTTGTATCTTCTCGAAGGAGAGTATTGTGCCAAATTAATGTTTTGAAAAGCACAGTTTGGCACTACCTATCACTTTGAAGTACAAATATGTCAAATTTTTATCTTCTGATGACACAAAGTATACTAATCAATAAATTTTTAAAATAAAAGCATCATCTTACTTTTTAAAATTAAGATAAATATCACTCATTTGTGTTAAGTTAAAGATTTATGATTTTAATAATCTTTCAATAGAATCCTTGACATTATTATATTTAATCAAAATTTGATATTTATTTAAAATAAAATAAAATAATTAAGTTTATTAAAAACTTAATTAAAATATAATGTTGATCTTATTATAAATTTTTAAAACCATCAACCTAAATAATACTCTACCCAATCTCAAAAATCAAAATGATATTTACCCTTTAAATTATTATATACAATATAAGCTACAAAACTTATATAAATGTGCAATTACATAAATAACTAGGACAGAAAATAGCACTTTGAATTAAATTGTAATAAATCTAAATTTTAGAACCCCATCCCTAATCAGAAAAGAACCTACTTAGAGAGAATGAGGTAATTATATCCAGCACCCTGAGATAAGACTTATTCTATATTGATTTACAAAATTAAAAGTATTCCATTTGAGCCTCTGCCACTCGAAATTTATTCAATGTTAATTCTTTTTATAAATTCCATTAATTTTTATCATAAATCATATCTTTTTATAAAAAATATATGTTTAATAGTGAAATCAATGAAATTCGTAAAAAAATAACCAGGAGATCAAATATAATTACCCTTTAGATCAAAACCAAACCCAACCCAAGCATCCCCTTTTGGATCAAATCTCAAATAGATTGTTAATAGATTCAACCTAACCCGACCCGACCTAGCTGGTGCTTATGAACATGTTTGGAGGCCTACTAGCCCATTAGTGCACCCAAACTCAACAAAACTGTTAACAAGCAATAGGTACACATAATTTTAGTTCTTCAACTTTGTGATAGCAAACCATGGAAATGCATGCAGATTGCAACCTCAACCTTACAGCGAAGGCTTTTTCAGCATTCAAACTCATGAATTCTCAAGTCTTACTGATGCAACTATGACTTGGAACTACAACAAATTATCTCTATGACAAAATACAATACAAACTAGCAAGAAATATTCAAAATGATCCATTAGCACAAAAAGAATCAACATAGAAGGTAACAGAAGTGTGGGTGATTGCCAATCAAGAAGCCATTTTAGCAGCAAAAAAACTCAACAATGGCTATTGGCCTAAATATAGTGATATTCATCTAAAGAATTATAAGCTACATGTTCTGAAGCTGGATCTCACAATTTGGCAACATAGTAGAGGTTACTGATCACCTATGAAAGCCTATAAGAACAAATAGGATTAACACCATATACAGTTTACATCTTTCAAAAAAACACCATATACAGTTTTAAATAAGAACAATGAAAACAAAATTAACATTTTAGGGAAATATGAAGATCTTCCCTTCAAAAAAACAAAAGTAAGCTTTACATAATTATTTTAAGCATTTACATATTCTTTGACTTGCAACTATCATAAAACAACAGCCTTACTGAGCTACATCATCATCATCAGCCTTATAACAAGTAGTTGCCTTGCTAAGCTACTTATACGGTGTAAAAAAGTCGATAGTAGCCTTGAGCGCCTCAACAAAGAAATCCACCTCCGCTTTAGTGTTGTAGAAGTAAAGGCTTGCACGAGCGCTAGCATTAACACCCAAATAGCGATGAAGGGGTTGAGCACAATGGTGACCCGATCGAATGGCCACGCCATACTATAAAAAGTTTTCTTCATAAGAAATTTATCATGTACATATAGATAGATAGCTGCCTTGACAGCATAAAAGTAGTGAAATACGGTATAAAAGTTCATTGTCAGAATACAACTTCATTGAATAAAAATCCAACACCAATTGTGCCAGTGAACGCACCACGAAGTACAACTAATCCTGAGGAATTAATTACGGATAACACTTTGAAGTATTGTTGCAATGGAAACACCGAGATAAGGAACAATCAAAGACGAAGTGTATATGTTTGCTACAAAGAAAAACAAATTTCGAGAGAAGCAAAACAAATTTTATTATGGTAGTCTTCCATGAAATAAGAAATGTAATCTATTTATAGGAAAAATACTAGACTAAAATATTACCTTATCAAATCTCATCCTAATAAACAGAAAAAATTAAGAAAAAAATTTAAATTACATTGAGAAATAGGAAAATTAAAATCCCCACATAGTCCCAAAAATAGGAAATTCATGTCTTCCAATATACTTATCTAAGATATCTTCAAACCCAAGGACAATTTCCAAAATTAGAACGTTTATGTCACAGGAAAGTAAAACCATGGTGCTATGCTTTCTAAACACATTTTGAACCACAACAGTCATAATGCCACAAAATTCATGTTGATTCATCTTTCTAGCAAAATAAGTAAAGGAACAAAGCATAATGGTGTTCCGTAATCACCTGGTCATCTAGAATTGTTGCAATATCCGTTGGATGAATATTTTCAACATTGAAAGAACAAAGAGCAGCACGGTGGATTATTTTTGAAGGAGCTGGACCATATACCCGCACATTTGGAACTGAAGTCAGGCTATTATATAAATAATTAGCCAACTCACGCTGCAAAAAGACATGCAAGTATAACTTGACATAAGAGTAACTCATACCAAATATTGGGGGAAAAAAGATTTCACAAGATTGACACCGGAAGATTTGGTTGAAAAATCATAAGATTTCAAAAGGGACAGTGACATTTAGATACTTGAGTAGACATACTACAACAACATGAAAAGTGAATCTATTCCTAGGCGAAAGAAAATTTTAATAGAGATTTGACCGTTTTCCCCTATTAAGAAATAATCAACAGATGGTACATTACTATCTCCTTTAGTCAAATTTTAGTTCATGGTTTTTTGCTCTAAGTCTTCACTAGTCCGTTTTAGTGCAGGTCTATAAGTAGTTCGCTTTATCCTATCTTATAGGAACAACTCGTACATGAATACATGTTGGAAAAAGTGGGATATATTAGTTATATATTTCAGTTTTCTCTATGTACTATCTATTTAAAGGTTTACTAACTGAATGAAGATTATCATCATTCTCTTCAATTAACTTGTTTTTGTATTTCTTTGGAGTTCCATTATTGCAACATCCGTCTCCATACTTTGTCCTTGCAATACATCTCAAATTAAAGAAGAAAATGCACCTCATAATCATGGATCCGTTGCATGCCAATTGAAGAGAGGTATTCAATTGCTGCCGCCAATCCTATGGCTTCAGCAATAGCAGGTGTTCCAGCCTCAAATCTGCCATAATGTATAAATAATCATTAGTAGCAACACAGCAATAAAAACTATCGAGTTCTACTCTAGAAGCTGCGGTGGAAATATTTTAGAAAACCCCAATGAGCAGCAGAATCCAGTAAGAAACTGTGGCAACCGACTATAAGTTTTTTAGCAGTATCCTAACATGAATGATGAAACATAAAATACTATAAGCATCTGCTGACATCTACAAAGAAATGTCATTTTTTTTGTCACTTGGGTAAAGAAAAAAACTTCCCCAACGGAACAAATTTCAGAAGCAACATGAATTCTTAAAGCAATGTCTCCAGTCATAATTGTTCATCTACAACTCTAAAGAAGAGTATATTGTGATGGAGAATCAAAGGGCCAAAGCCTTGTAAAAATATCACTATACCAATGTCTCCAGTCATAATTGTTCATCTACAACTCTAAAGAAGAGTATATTGTGATGGAGAATCAAAGGGCCAAAGCCTTGTAAAAATATCACTATACGTTTCAACACGTAAAGTAGAGTTCCTTCAAAGTTTCCAAATGAGAATTGTGATAAAACCAAAAAGGAGAATTCCGGTTCAGATTTCTAAACTTTTTTTTTTCGAAGTGTATAAATATTGCAAGTCAACCTTTACTGCAATTCTTAAGGTAGTACACACTAAACTAGCAACTGGCAAGAACCATGATCATGTACAAATGATGATGATAAAATTTTGGGCAATGAGAAAACTGGCAGTTCAAACATTCCTGTGCTAAACCATTGTAATTTCGTTGTATTTTTTAAAATGCATGTACAGCAGTTCAATAAAAAATCAAAGAAAAACAAGATCAAATAGCAAATAAAAGAGCTGAAAAAAGAATCATGCTTCCTGACCTTAAAGGGGGTTCAGCATAAGTAGAATAATCTTGGAATACATCAGCAATCATTTCACCGCCACCTGGCCAGAAAGTAAATTGAAGTAAGAATAGGAAGAAACCACACATAAGCGCATACCAAGAGGAAGAAGGTCGAGGGATGACAGTATAACTATTAATTTTACCTAGAAATGGAGGCATGGATGACAAAAGGTCAATTTTCCCATACAAGAATCCTATGCCTGTAGGCCCACACATCTGAGATATGCTTGTCACTTTCTAACAGAGATCCTTAAAAGAAGGAACTTCATATGAAATAGCATAATAGTGAAAAAAAAACCTTGTGAGAAGATGCAACAAGAAAATCTGCATCAATCTTCTGTACATCCACCAACATGTGAGGAACACTTTGACAAGCATCAACCAGAACCTTTGCACCGACATTATGAGACCACACTACAATCTCCTCAATGGGAAGGGCAGATCCTGCAAACAAGGACAGTCAAGTTAACAATTCTAAAGCATCTGTCCAGCCAGGTCTGACATATCATACAATACACAAATATCAATATTAAACTTTAGTGGCTAATATGTAATATTAAAAATTTAAATATTAAATATGTAAAATAATTAAATTTTAGTGCATATATATAATTGCCCTAAATTTTAACTATATTTCACATCATGCACATACTTCAATATAAAAAACTAACTTTATTTTACATCTTACACATATATCAAAATAATAACTAATTGTTAAAGTTAATCATAGATGAGGATAATTTTTTATTAAAGTTGTGTATGATGTAAATTATTAATCTTAAATGAGGATAATGTTATTATGTTGGGCTATATGATAGATGTGAATTAGTTAATTATTATTTTGGTTGGTATGTATGCAAGATGTGAAATAAAATTAATTTTTTATATTGAAGTATATGTATGATGTGAAGTATAGTTAATTTTAACATTGAAATTTACATATAATATAAAGCTAAACAATAGCACCAAACTTATATAATACTAGAGTTTTACTATTTCCAAAAGTAAGCAGATGTGATTTCCAAAAAAAAAACTAGAAACTAAGACTTACAACCTCTCTGTTTATTTTCACAGTTTAACCTTAACTTGTATTAAAATTAATCTTATAAACTAAGAGTATTTCTAATTCTACACGAACTTTAACATTAAAATCAACCATATTTCACATCTCATATAAATTTCAAAACAAACAACTATCATTATTTTGCGTCATACACATATCTTGAAATAAAACTTATTTTGTTTCAAATCTTCTACAGATCTCAAAACAAAAATAATACGTTATCTTTTTCTTCAATTAAAAATAACTTCACAAACAAAAAGCCCGTTGATCTATCTAAATAATCTTGGACCATGGATGTGTTGTATTTAGCAAACATAAATATATGAATTAAGAGCAAACACTAGCCAACAAGACTAGCACAATACATATAATCAGCACAAACCCATTATAAATTAAACCAATAAAATGTACTCTTCTTGCAGCATAAATTTCCTACCACTCCAAAAGCTACATAGATACATGATTGCATCCAACTGACAGATATAAAAATACACATACCAAGTGTATTAGAAACATGATGAGTAACCACAAGCTTGGTCTTCTTTGAGAGGGATTCCTTAAATTGTTCAATATCTGGAACGTCATCTGCTGTCAAACCAACATATTTCAAAATAGCACCTTTCTTTTGAGCAATGATTTGCCAAGGGACAATAGCACTGTGATGCTCTGCTACTGTTAGGAGTATCTGAAGGAAAGTAAGTGTACATATAACTAGTAAGAATATCCTCTTAGCAACAGGGAAAAACAATTTTGTCATGAAAATAAAAAAAAAGGCTCAATTATATCCCAGGCCCTAATGTGAGGGGCCCACCATAAATATTCCCCAATATCTAAATCGATTGTAATGGACCCCCATTGCATTAGGTTAGGGGTGTTAAAATATCCGAAACTCGAAACTCGCTAGGAACTCGTTCGATTTTTGAATCGACTTGAAATCAGTTCGAAAATTTTGAATTGAATCATGAGCTAATGATTTTGGCTCGAAGTTCATTTCGAGCCAATTTCGAGTTGGGCCTAGCTCGCTCGAAACATGATTCGATTTGGTTCGAAAGTATAAGTATAGCATAAATAATATTGATATATAATATAAATATATATATAAATAAAATCCTATTATATATAATTTAGTTAGTGGTTTAGTGGTAGAGTGCAGGAGATTTAAGGTTTATTTTCCTCAAAATCTAGGGATCAAATCCTCTTAAACACATAATATTTCAACATAATTTTTACAATTACGAGCCGATTCGAATCATGATTCGAGCAAGCTCGAAATCGAGTCATTTCAAGCCGAGTCGGCTCGAATCATATCCCAATTCGAGTTCGGACCGATTTTGACCGAGCCAAACTCGAAATTTTCGATTTCGAGTTGACTCCGACTCGCTCGAAATCGGTCCGATAGCTGCCCTACATTAGGTGAAGTTATGGATGGTCTCTCGAGAAGAGATGCTTGAAAAGCTAGACTAGACCAGCTCCTATTTAGCTCCACAAGAACCAGGACTGTTGACCGGATCTGGTTCCAAATAAAGTTCGAAAGCTGGATATAGAAACAATTCCAGATCCGAACTAGTAGTCGGATCCAGAAACTAATTTATGATCCAATCCGAATACGGGAATAGGTTACTGATCCAAATCGGTTCCCAACACCGCTTCCAACTGGTTTGAACAGGATCTGATAAATTTTTAAAATTAAAAAAAAAATATTTTTGTACTAAATTTTAAATCCAATACAACATGACAATAAAGGTAAACTTTACTTACATATTTATAATGAAAAAAAAAGATAAAATAATTAATCCTCGTAAATACTTAGGATTTGTTTTCCAATTGATTCTTCTTCCTCAAAACTATTGCCTTTAAACTCCTCCAAGAGGTTCATTAGTTCGTTCTGAAATTTTACTCTAAACTAGTCATTCAAACATATGAGCATGAGTGATGAAGCTGAATGATTGCATCTATAATAGCCAATTAATTTCTATGACATTGTGAATATTGTGATGCCTACGCTGCTAATATGTCATGTGCAACAGTAGATATATGGGTGGCGTCGGTCGACCAACAAGTGGAGAGGGGCTCGAAGGAATAAAGGAGTTAATGCAGACAAGTTAGTGAAGATGCATGTAATAAATCAGCAAGTGTACTCAACAGAAATATCTCAGTTGAATGAAAAATATTTTCAAAATCAATCTTTTAATGACTAAGAAATTAATTAAACCTGCAAAATTAATTCCTTCAAATTTTAAAATAAATCAGACTGAAAGGTAATTAAGGAATTTACCAATTCATATTAACACTAAGTTACATTTTCAATAAATTAAATTAGGAATTTTAAGGAGAGCTAAAGATTTTAAGGATGGGTTCTCACAATAATTAAAAAAACAATGATTTTATGCTCAATCATGTTTTTTCAAATACATTAGAGCAATTTTGAACAAGATACCATACAAACAATAATTTCCCAAGAAGATCAAATAATTAGAATTGATTCGATCGCAAAGAATTTAACTGCTACAAAGAATCAAAACACTCTGTTACAATTTTCCATAGATAATCACTTCTTGAGATTGAATAGAATACTCCAGGTACTTGTTTGTAATTTCCTAAGAGTTTCGTCTCATTGAGTCCTAAAGCGGATAATCCAGGTGATGTCGCACCTGGGACACAACGTTAACTACATCAACTCAACACTAGCAGATCGCTTTATCGTGGGGAAGGAGCAATCTAGGTTGGGCATGGTTGGCAGACACGTGAGGTGGGCCCACAAGAAAAATGAAGACAACACAGGGCTAGGGCGGGAAGTCAGATATGACGTGCAGTAGGTTTGCACGCAGGTAACATCAAGCTAATGTGACAAATAGTGGGGATGCATGAGGAACATGGATGGCACCAACAGCTTCACAGACTGGGGTTGTCGCAAGGATGGAATGGACATCTAGCTACGTGTGCAAACGGCAAGGATGGGTGACAAGTGGGTGAATGCTGGAAGGAATTAAGAGTAGAGAAAAGGAGAAAAAATTGATCTGGAAGAAACGAGCTTAAGCAGACAGAATTTAGGGATCCTTACCCAAGGCCTCGGCCCTTCTCAACTTTCCTATCTAAGATTGATATCGATTCAAAGCCATAATCAGACAATCCCAATAGAGAAAAACAAATTTTAGTTCATTCAATGTTAAGCAAAAATATACTAAGAAGATGTTTATATAAGCCTCCATACATAAAGACCTAAAATAATAGAAAGTATAAAATATCATAATTTCTTCACACAAATAAGAAAATACTAAAACATATACCTAATATGACTCACACATACTAGAAAATAATTGAAATAAAATATTAAAAATACAATCATCTCAAAATGAAATATCCCATCAGTAAAGTCAGCAAAGTATGAAAAATTATTCAATCAACTAAATCCACGATCCACCAACATCCATACTTCCAAATCAGTATCAATAAAATCAACAATCCATGGCAACCATCTTTCAAATCTTTTCTAACTATTAATTGATATAGATTAAAGTAGTGCAGTCACATCTATACCATCCATAATAAACTCTACCTTGAATGAATTGAAGGTCCATAATCTCGTTGTCTCCATCAAGGGCTCTGCCACTTGCTTTATACTAAAAAATTAATTTTTTCCAATAAACAAATTTGCTCCATTTTGGTGGGTAACCAGACTAGTACCCACAAACAAGAACGGGTGTGGTCTAGTTCTTAGAACCAGGACAGCCAGAGCCTGTCCAATTTTTACCGAATCAAATGGCAAACCAATGTTATCAAATGCCAAGCGGCTCCAACATGAACCAGTCTAATAAGCATTCCTAACACTTATTAAAGTTAATTTTGTACTTTTCAATTGGATCTCATTTAACAGAAACTTTTACCTTTAACTTGACATTTTGTTTCACTTTTAAAAAAACACATGAGACCAATTCTCCCAAATATCAAAAATATCCTGTTGCTCACATAAAATCTCAGCATTCTTTCTCATCTACTTTTATCGACCTCTTCTCACATGGTTTGAAGGGTACATAGGGAAATGACAAGTGGTGTTAACGGAAAACTTAATCAAGAGACCATTTGTACCCAGTTGCCAAGCTAAATAGCCTATCTGTAGCTATTTCAGATGTTGGGACAGATTTGCAATGAGACCTTGACTTAAGGGATTGGGATACAAAAAATGTAGTTGAAATTGTTAATTCTCTAGTAACCAACAGACATTAAAAATTTAAACATGTAAGAATAATTTCATATTCTTAAATGCTCACTCACGTGAGCTTATTTTCTTTATATTGTGGATTCAATACGTCTTTTTTAAACTCTATTCCAGAGGATGTTGGGGGTACACTAGGGCTCAAAATCTAGACACTTAGCTCGGAAACTATATTAAATCTCTGGCAAACAATTGATCTAAAAGCTTAAGCTTGTAGGTTATGTTAGGTATAACTTTATGTTCTTACAAGAGCATAAAACATCCATGAGCATATTTAGTTACCATCATTCTTAAGCCAGAACAAAAAACATCTACAAAGAACAATAATATCCTAAGACTCCAAGTCATGAAAATGCAACCAGTTGTTTAAGAAAGCTACAAGAAATTTTGAATAAAAAATAAAATTTTCTAACTAGAAGGAAACAATGAAAAATTCAGCAACATGAACAAGCATGTAATATATAGCATCTATTCCTATCAAAACTAAGAAACAGCTAGAGATCAAAAAGTTGCGATCTATAGAAGACATGCCTCATCTCCAGAACCCAAGTTTACATCACCCCATGAGTTCGCTACTAAATTGATAGCTTCAGTAGCATTCCGTGTAAATACAATTTCTCTATGATCTGATGCATTGATGAAAGCAGCAACTTTTTCTCTAGCATTCTCATATGCAGTTGTAGCCTTTTGACTGCTAATCCAAAAAGCAAACTAAAAAAGATGAATATTGAAGAATGAAAACATTAATCGAAAAGGTAAAGACATAAAAAAGACAATACAATGAAAACTCGTAATCGGCTATACCTTTTAAATGCCAATAAACCCTTTGGATCATATAAAACATTGCTAGAGATGGTGACTATCATCTAGTTCTTTTGCACCGAATAGACAACTCTATCGTGTTTATCTGCTATCCTCAATTTCTCAAAATTATAAACAACCTAGAGCGCTTAAGACCCAAAACTTCACGATGATGCACCGGGGCATGATAATTTTGATGCCAATTAATGCAATGTGGTACCAAAGGAATGAATATGCCCCATAAAGCTATATGATACATCCTCGTCTGTTCATAATGCATTCGTTTTTCTATAAAACATTTACAACTTATTTCAGTCACCAGTTTACATGTAGTGAGGTTAATGGTCAAGCAGCTAATGAAGGAGGCTTCTAGACAGAAAACTATAAGCTTAACACCTTTTAAAACAAACTGGAAGTCACAAAAAGTCAAACTTTAGTTGTATGTGACCACCTTTTAAAACAATAAGCTTAACACCTTAGTTAACAAAAGAGGGGAAAGAAATCTCTGGCCATTACCTCAAATAGTGCACGCCACGGTGCACATTAGAATTCGAAGACTCATAGTACTCCCTTATTGCCTGCAGAACATAATTAGGCTTCTGAGAGGTCGCAGCACTATCCATATACACCAGGGTACGACCATTAACATTCTGCTGAGGACAAAAGACGCTCAACATTAAGTCTTCATAAAATTTAAATCTTCTCCCAAAAAGTCATAAAATTTCACAAAAATGAAACTTGGATCAATCAAACTTCAAGGTGAAAAATACCCAGCACCAGTTTTGCATCAAAAAAGACAAAGAACCACTGAATATCCTGCCAATAGGTGCTTACCTGACCGAGAATAGGAAAATCGGACCTGGTGATGTCGCCAAGAGAAGTCGATTCCGAGTGCTCTGGCGGAGCAAAAGCAGTGGTGGAGGCAGTCACCGAGAAAGATGGTGACCAGAGCCGGGATTGGGAGTCGGCGGCGGCCAAACTAGGGTTAGAGCTGGTGGTCAAATTCAAGGCATGGAAAGGGCTTTGCTGTCTAGAGATGGGGAAGAGCTTCGAGAGGGAGAGATGAGAAGGTACAAAGGAGAAGTGGCATAGGGCGGCCATTTCCCCACGCGGATCGGAGATAGTTCGGCCTTCAGAGCAACGCCTAGCGGCGGCGTTTTATATAATTTTAGCTATAAATGGCAAGAATGTTTGAAATTGAAATCACAAGGATCCATTGCAAACAGGTATCTAAAATGAGGTATCTATACGCCAAAAAAACTATTCTTGGGAACTAAATGCAAAGATTTCAAAATATTGAGACCCGTGTGCAATAAGACTGACCCGTGGATTGAAATACCTCATTCGGTTGATTTCGAGTCATAATTTTGACCTAATTTTTAACTAGATCGTACCCATAACCTAATCATTGACTTGCATTGACCCGCTTCATTTGAGCAACGGTCACAAGTTCTTCTCCAGGGGCCCCACAATCAGACTCCGATGGAGGCCGCTTAGCTCTGGCTGATCACTATTTCGCAGGGAATCACCAGATGACAACCTCCCCCAGATTCTCTTCTCTCTTTCCGATCTCGGTAGGAATCGTGCATCGTCAAATCGCTCTTCCAAGAAGGTGAATCCACAATTTCTCAAAGAAATACTACAAATTAATGATTAGGGTATGCAGGTTTCTGTGAATGACGTAATAAAAAGGTTCTTTCATATACTTGTGATCTGTAAATATATGCTATTTCTACATGACATCGTCATTAAAATCCCTAACAGCTTCCATTTCGTCATCATCTTTTCCTGCCCTACTATTAACCTGAAAGTTCATGAACACTGAAATTAATATCCTATCATTAAAATTTTGTAAGACTTTCAGTTTTTTAACTTCATCATATGGTTTTAACTATGCCATTTTGCCATTATGGATCCCTTCCATATATAATATGCATCGTCTTTTGCATGAGTCATTTGGTATACCCTTGTTTGGTGGCTAAGGGAAGCTTCAATCTAGGTTGTTCACAAGGTAGTCTTGTCAACCCAATTTGAATATCCAGACCTGGGAACTTTACCTAAGTCGGTGTCGGGCTAAGCCCAGACCTTGGATTTGAGCTAGACTATGTAGATTAACTGTGAGTCACCGTGTTGTATTCTCTATACTTGTGGGAGTCTTCTATCACCTTCCACAGTTTATTATTATAAAATTCAGGATGATACACATTATGGGTGCATTTTTCTCCTTCTGCTCGGCAATCTCTTCTTGGCCTTCGATTATCTCTCTTTGATCTACTCCTATCGTCTCCGAGCTATCATGACCATTTAAGGAAGAGCAATCTTTCATTGTTAACACACATTATGGAATATCCTGTCACTATCAAACTCTAATAATTTTAATCAACTAGAGGACACATGGTAGTTATTCGAACATCTACTAGTGGAGATCCGAACTAACTACCAATTGACAAATGATCACTTCACTCACTTGCCACAGCACCCTCCTCCTCCAAAGAAATGTTCATGTTCACGTACACACATATCCATCCTCATTGTAGCAAAAGCAGACTAGAAGCACACTGGAGCATGCTTCCCCTCCTTTCTCCTTTAGTAGAATTTCTTTACTTGCTCAACCTATGGATGGAAGATAATCTCTCTAAACGATGTAAATTACTATATGTTTTTCTGATCATTTTTTATGTTTATTTTCTTTCTACTTCTCTTTTTGTAGGAGCACACACAATGACTCAAGTCTTTTTTGAGGCATGATCGACTTCTCGAGGCTCCTCCCCTCCATTAACATTCCCATTTTTTTGACACTACACCCCTAGAATTTGACCTTATAGCACAATTGGTCATCCTTTCCCTCCACTACTTTGTCTAGTCTAGTATGGTATAACTCTTTTCCCTAACTTTTATCACTCTAGTCTTTTACCATCCCTAGTGCATAGGTATAGGACAAAAGCTTTCACAGATTGGTGTAGACACTAATTCATGATCCAAGAAGTTCCATCTAATGGCTTATTTATTTTCTTTTCCTTTTTTTCTTTGTTCCAGAATTGGATAATCCCTTTGGTTGGAATTGGACCAAAAAGTTTCAATGGCTGCGCAGGAAAGGTTAGCATTGCATTCTTGATGTGTCTTAAATTTCTTATGTTTATAGCAGGCTACCCTAGATTCAAGTGGTATTGTTTATAGAAAATGATAAACTGTGGTTCTTCATCTGTCATATATTAACTTTTTACTTCGTGTAGTAATTCAATTTTTCATAATTTTCTTTTAGAATATTGCTGCTGCCAATACTGATGTGGTAAATTTTACTTCTGGATATGCTCATATTATTACTGAATAGATGATTGGGATGAGAAGTTATCTGAAGCAAAGAAGCTGAAAAACATAGTACGTGCTTCTTTTCTCACTTTCAAGCATATATATGTTATTTTACAATAGGATGCAAGTTTGGTGTTGAATTCTGAACTAATATTGTAAAAAGTGCTTGATTTTCTTATATCTAAATGGTTGTGAAACTTATTTGGACTATTTTTGACAGCGTTCAGAAAATGCTTCTTTTGATTTTTTGGTTTTTTTAAAAAAAAAAAGCTAATGAATTAGCATTTTTCACATATCTTCAAGTTACGGTTAATTTAGTGCATCCTGATGCAAACCTTGTAGAGTCTTCGCACCTTTCTATTCTGAGTTATTTAAGAGATATCCTATACTTCTCTTTTTGATTGTAGACATTGATGAGTTAATAGTAAGTATAATTTTACTTTCATTTTACTTTGTTTGGTTCTATGAAAAGTCCATTTATTTCAAACTCTTTATTTTTGGCAAATCCTTATGCTGATGCCGACTGTAGTGTATTGACACCATTGTTCGGGTCTTTGTTTTTTACTCACATGTTGTTCAACACCATAAATAGACAGATTTTCACAACACCCTTCAAAGATGAACTATATATTTTCAACATTGTATATAAAATATTATATAAACTTGAAGGTAATACAATGGACTCAACTAAGGATACTGCTAGTCCAACAAATAGTACTTTGATACACTAGTTGCTTGATTAGACACTCTAGAATTTTACATGAGAATTTGATGCACAGTTGCTACAAGCCTAATAGCTAACTAAATTTAAAACTAATTGAATACACACTTATTACGCCATGAATCGTACACTAAATGCTTGTACTTTACATGAATTCAACGTAATACAATGAAAAGCTGCAAAAATATTGAATCATTAATATGTCATAAATCAGTCCCTAAAAGAACCTATTTCCTTAAAAGTGATCGATATACTGACAAAAAGATATGTATTTATATGTATTACATTAAAACGCAATTAAATTTCTCTAATAGATTGCTAATTATTAATTTTCGACTGAAATACATTAATATAGCAAATATTAGGTGTGTAATCAGAGTATAATGTTAAAAAACCTTCATATAGGCAAGATCAAAGTCAAATGGCATATTTTCGCTTCCAATACATTAAAAACTAATTGAATACACACTTATTTGTACACCACTTCAATTCAACGTAATACAATGAATAGCTGCAAAAATATTATAATTCAACGCAAATTCAATGATATGTCATAAATCAGTCCCTAAAAGAGTCTATTCTCTTAAAATTGATTGATATACTGACAAAAAGATCTATATTTGTATGTATTACATCAAAACGCAATCATATGTCCCTAATAGATCGCCAAATATCAATTTTCGATTGAAATACATTAATATAACTAACATTAGGAGTGTAATCAGAGTATTATGTTAAAAAAACTTCATATAGACAAGATCAAAGTCAAATTGCATATATTCTTTTTAAATACAATAAAAACTAATTGAATACTCACACAATTGCTTGTATTCAGTAAAAATAACTTATTATGCAATAAATCGTACTCTGAATGCGTGTAACTTGAATTCAACGTAAGGCAATGAATAGCTGCAAAAACATCACTATTCAACTCAAAATCATTGATATGTCATACATCAGTCCCTAAAAGAGCCTATTCTCTTAAAATTGATCGATATACTTAGAAAAAGGTATGTATTTGTAAGTATTACATTAAAACGCAATCAAAAGTCCCTAATCCAAACATTTATTTTCGATTGAAATACATTAATATAACTAACATTAGGTGTGTAATCAGAGTATTATGTTAAAAAAACTTCATATAGACAAGATCAAAGTTAAATTGCATATATTCTCTTCAAATATAATAAAAACTAATTGAATACTCACAAAATTGCTTGTATTCAGTTAAAATAACTTATTACACCATGAATAGTACTCTGAATGCTTGTACTCCACTTAAATTCAATGTAACACATTGAATAGCTGCAAAAATATCGCTACTCAACTCAAATTCATTGATATGTCATAAATATATCCCTAAAAGAGCCAATTCCCTTAAAATTGATCGATATACTGACAACAAGATGTGTATTTTTATGTATTACATTAAAACACAATCAAATGTCCTAAATAGATTGCCAAATATAAATTTTTGATTGAAATACATCAATATAGCAAACATTAGGTGTGTAATTAGAGTATAATGTTAAAAAACTTCATATAGACAAGATCAAAGTCAAATTGCATAGATTTTCTTCAAATAGAATAAAAACTAATTGAATACACACACAATTGCTTGTATCTAGTTAAAATAACTTATTATGCCATGAATCGTACTCTGAATGCTTGTACTCAACTTGAATTCAACATAATGCAATGAATAGCTGCGAAAACATCGCTATTCAACTCAAATTCATTGAGTTGTCATAAATCAGTCCCTAAAATAGCCTATTCTCTTTTAATTGATCGATATACTGACAAAAAGATATGTATTTGTATATATTAAATTAAAAAGCAATCAAATATCCCGAATAGATTGCCAAATAGGAATTTTCGAATGAAATACATCAATATAGCAAACATTAGGTGTGTAATCAGAGTATAATATTAAAAAACCTTCATTTAGACAAGATCAAAATCAAATTGCATATATTCTCTTCAAATACAATAAAAACTAATTGAATACTTACTTATTACGATATGAATCGTACTCTAAATGCTTATACTCCACTTGAATTCAACGTAATACGATGAATAGGTGCAAAAACATTTCAATTCAACTCAAATTCATTGATATGTTATAAATCAGTCCCAAAAAAAGTCTATTCTCTTAAAATTGATCGATATACTAACACAAAAATGTGTATTCATTTGTAT
>JAEMOT010000257.1:7935-20271 GCA_019297695.1 Apostasia ramifera
GACCTGTGTGATAATAATACTTAAACTCAAGAATCTGAGTGTAATTTGTCCTAAATTTTAAAATAAAAATATCAACGTCCTAACTTAAAATAATTTAATAAGCAAATAATTAAAAATCAAACTAATCTGACAACATGGTGAGAAATTTATTTAGGTGTTTACTTTTGTTTTTTTAATCATGAGATACAATAAATTTAATTTGCTGACAAAATATTTACATTAATTGTCATCTATATAAAATATTTATAAAAAAATAAAAATAAATTTAAATAATGATGTAATGAAATTTAATTTAAATTTTACTTTACCGAATCTAAATTACTCTATTTAATATTTATGAATCTAAATTAAATTATTTTCATTTATTTGAAATTTCTTTGCATTTTAATGTCTATAAAGTAATTCAACATTTTTCTGTGTAGCTTCTCGTGGCTCAGCAAAGAGAAAACTTTTCGGAAATCAAAAAGTTTTAAATTCAAATTTACATTACTATAAATTTTAATTGATATTAAAAAAATTGTGATATGTAGGAGAAAAAAATAAAAGAAATATAGCATTTATCTCAAGCTACGTGCTTGCGTGTATTAATAATAATTATGGTAAATTAATTTCTATAAAAAAAGATAAATTGCATTTGAAAAGTGTTCTCAATTTTTAAATTTTTTAATTTAAGTCTCTAATGTGCTATTTGGTATAACTACTAAGTCCTAAATATATTTCTCGTCTTTTATTTAGTCTTTTGGATAAAAATTATCAATTTTAATAAATAAATAGTTGAAAATCAAACTGGCCTGATAATATAATGGGGAATTTATTTAGGTGTCTGCTTTTATTCTTTTAAGACTATATCTCGAGATACGATAGGTTTAATTAGCTGGCAAAATATTTGTATTAGTTGTCATCTGTATAAAATATCAATGAAAAAAATAAAAATAAATTTAAATAATGATGTAATAAAATTTAATTTATATTTAATTTTACCGGATCAAAATTATTCTATTTATAAATATGTAAGGATTTAAATTAAATTACTTTCATTTATTTGAAATTTCTTTGCATTTTAACATCTATAAAGTAATTCAACATTTTTCTGTGTAGCTTCTCGTAGCTCAGCAAAGAGAAAACTTACTTGAAATCAAAAAGTTTTAAACTCAAATTTACATTACTATAAATTTTAATTGATATTAAAAAATTTGCGATATGTACGAAAAAAAATAAAAGAAAGATAACATTTATCTCAAGCTACGTGCTTGCGTGTGTTAATAATAATTATGGTAAATTAATTTCTATAAAAAAAGTAAATTGCATTTGAGTTTTGCAGGTATTTGAAAACTGTTCTCAACTTTTAAAATTTTTAATTTAATATTTAATGTGCTATTTAGTGTAACTATTATGCTTATCGTCTTTTATCTTGCATTTTGGATAAAAAATATACATTTTAATGAAAAAAATATAATAAATTTTTAAATAAGTCAGCATGACCGTTCCATACTGCATGTGCATCCCTGAAGTCGGCCGGCCATGCATGAACTGGATGAGTTAGATTCTAGTATAATACAATTATATCTGTCCGGACGCATGATTTGGTATTAATTAAATAAAATTATATAATATTAAGACTAAAATATTTAAATAAGTATTATTTTCTCATTTTAGTTTAATATATAAATCAATATTAATTATGAATTTAAGGTAAAGCCGAGTTGTACAAAATAGGGTGGGTACTGGGTGGTAAAACCTAGAAAGGAAGTAGGATGGGACAGAAATTACTAACGGTTAAAATAATTATAAGGCAGATATGAGTTTTATATAACCTGACTCAAACCTATCTCGTAACTATTCCTATTTATTACCACTAAGCAACAGTAAACTCTAGAAAGTCTATTTGTTTGTAAGATTAAATTTAACAAGGTTAAAATTAAACTTGGATAAAAAATATTTTTTATTAAAAATTGTCAATGATGTGAAATAAAGTTAGTTATTATGTTGGGATATATGAGAGATGTGATATAAGTTGGTTATTATTTTAGTAATGTGTGTTGGATATGAAATAAAATTAATTTTTAATATTAAATTTTATGTGTGATGTGATATGGAGGTTAAAATTAAATCAGGTTAATTTTTAACTTTCTAACAAACAGGACCTTGAAATTCAATAGATTTAATTTGTTGGCAAATTGGAGTTTAAAGTGTTTTTATTAATTGTCATTCATATAAAATATCTATAAAAAAAAAAATCAAGGGGGCTTTTGGTTCAATGTTATCTTGATATTATGTTATGTTATCTAAAAAAGACGTTGTTTGGTTTAATGACATCTATAAATAATTTTTAATTAGATTATGAATATATTGAAATTATTAATCAAAAGATGACATCTAAATTAAATAACATAACACCAAGAAAACAACGAACCAAACGTCCCCTTAATTTAAACAGTGATGTGATAAAATTTGATCAGATGATCTAAAGTATTCATTTTAAGACATATGAATCTAATTAAATTACTTTTATTTATTTGATTTTTCTTTGCACATTAATGTCTAGTTTATTAGTAATATGTGTTAAAAATTAATTATTTTTGTTAATACGTGATTTCAGTGTTGCATCTCAATCGTAGATGTGGCACCATAATTAAAATTATTTAAAGGCCTCAGTTCTCCTCACCTCGCGAGCTTGATCTCGTAGAAGTGCGCGGTAATTTGGTAACTTATGGCAGCTTTCAACCGCGATCTCCTCCTCCTCCTCCTCCTCCTAAGCGCTTCCATGGTGGCAATCACGTCTGCACAGCCGGCAAGTTATACGTCTGGGCCGGTAAATTCGGATGCATGCAATTTACCATAATTAAAACTATTTAAAGGCCTCAGTTGATCTCCTCACCTCGCGAGCTTGATCTTGTAGAAGTGAGCCGTACGTCATTTGGTAACTTATGGCAGCTTTCAACCGCGATCTCCACCTCCTCCTCCTCCTCCTCCACCTCCTAAGCGCTTCCGTGGCGGCAATCACGTCTACACAGCCGGAAAGTTATTTGTTTTCAAAAGTAAGTCGGCGTACTGCCAGTTTCCGAGAAGCCGCTACCACTCTGGTGGCGCTGTACTTGAACCGTTCACGTTTGACATTCAATCCGAAGTTTGTGGATAAAGTTTTCAGGGCAGTGGTGCCAGTTGTGGCGGCCGGATTGATTCTCGGCACACGTGTGTGGTATAATATCAAAGTATATGGCTATCTGGCTGACAATAGGGGAAGAGCATTAGTGATATTGCCAGTGGTATTGCATGGGTACTTCGCCATATTATCGTCTTCTGCACCTATTGATCTTCGCAATGTTATCGATGGGACCTTCCATTTCACCGTATATGTCGCAGCAATACTTGATTAACGGATCCAACAGCATCCCTATTTATTATATCTATCTATCGGTGTGGTCTGTCTTATTTTCAGTGAAGCTCTCTAATTAATAAAAAGTTTCGTGTGTGCTCGTAGATCTGCGTCTTGAATGGTAATTCAGTGCTAGTTACATATATTAGATATATAATTTGTATCTGCCTTCTTCACTTAATTAATTTCTCTCTGCACAATTTCTCTCCATGAGAGCGTTTTTTTTTTTTCTAAAAAATTTTTATTTCTGTTCTCTGAAACTTCTAGCCTCTTTTTTTTTGGGCCATTTCTAATTAATATTACCACCAGGCACTAGCGATCCCTAGATGATTCTTTTAGGACAAAGTATAGTTTTTTACTGTGCTTTTATTAAAGGGATTGGACAATTCAATCGCCTTAATAAAATAGTCATGTGGCTTTTATGGCAGCTCGCTTTGAGAATTGAACTTTGGAAGGCGGTTGAACCAGTCAACTGCCATCTTTTATACTACATTAAACGGCGATTTTCTGTAGAGAACCGTATTCTATTGAAGTCATCTATTATGGCGGTTAAATAACTGTCGTGAAATGCCTGTCACCTACTATGATGCTTGAATATGCGGCGGTTACTTTATATATTTTTAAGGCGATTTTTAACCGCTATAAAAGAGTTATCCTGTCTTAGTGCAAGCAGACATTTAACTAATTTTAGTTATACCTTTAAGTTAATTGGATGTATGATATAGGGGGAGACATTTGTGCATATTTTACTTAAATTTTTTTTATACGTGATATGTGGCCGACTGACAGCCGGTTAATAAGATAGCTGTGAATTGTCAATTGATTAGCGAGTGAGTTAATTAGTAATTAACGAGCAAATATTTATTGGTTTACCTCCAAATAATTTAATTGTTTGTCACATATTTGCCGCCACACAATTGTGGAATATGTGATAAACCACGACTAGCTGTCATGATGTTGCGGGCACAAATTAGTCATGCCTTTCATCGATCATTCTCTGTCATCGATATTAGATTACCCTCTAGCTAAGGCCATTTTCATTGATGATGGTTGGTTGTATAGTGGTTTGAGATTTTAGTCATATGATCTGACTAATTTTTTGACCAAAAATACTAATTAGTGACTGATTCAAAGATCTAGTGCGATCGATTTTTTGATATCAAAGTCTTGATTAGTTGTAGTGCTTGTCTCATTAAATTTATTGCGACATTAAGATTATTTAGATCTTAACAGAAGCAAAAATTTTCAAAAAATAAAAATAAAAATATTTTTTTCAAGAAAAAAAGGAAAAACTAGATCTCAAACTAATTAGAAAAGTAAAAGTGAATATTAAACTTTGAAATATCTATTTTTAAAATGGTTTACCACTTGGGACTATTTAAGTTTATTCTAATCTGAATTAGAATTAATCATATGAGTTGCATCATATCAAAATTTTAATATAAAAATTTATTTTACTTTACTTTATACATAAATTTTAAAATAAAAATTTTTATTTTATTTTATACTTTATTCACATCTTAGAATAAAATTAATTTATTTCAGAGCTTTCATAAATTTTATGATGAAAATATCACCTATAATCCTAATTTAAAATAACCTAATATACAAGCAATTGAAAATCAAACTGAGCTGGCAACCTAATAGCATATTTAATTTGTTGACACTTATAATTTAATGAAAAAGATGAAGTACTTGTATTAATGCATTGATGCATGGTTGATATTTTTGGTCGGTATGCCGCATTGTATCGTTGTGATATTTTTCTAATTTTTTTAGTATTTGAGTATTACTTTTTATATTATATTGATATTTTGATTCATAATTAGTTAGAAAGCATTGACTTCTGCTTAGATATCTGAACGTGAGTTTCTTAAGTAACATTTGATCCAAATTTCCTATATGTGTTGTACTAAAATTGGTCTCTGTTTGTAGGATATTTCAAGTTCATGCATTTTAGTAATTTATTGTTAGCTTGATACCTTATTTTTCTTATTTCTTTAAGTTACTAAATTTACTTGAAATACTTTTGTTTCTCGAGGAATTTCTCGAAATCCTTGTTAATGTGTCAACTTAGCGTAATTTAGAAAACTCTAGCTCTGATCTCCTTTGTTCGGTCCATTAATATATTTAAAACCTTCCTTTATATATTCACCTACGTACAAATTATTTTAGTGTCTCACTAGTACAATATATGCATTTTACGGCACATTTATCAGAGCGGTTAAAAAAAAAAACTGCTGCAAAAACTTTCCGACAAAATATTATACGGCGGTTGACAATGTGAGCCGCTGTAGATATATTTTAGAAGGCGGTTCACTAAAGCAACCGCCGTTTAAAGGTAGTACTTTAGAGGGCGGTTGGTGCGTCAACCGCCATGTATAACTAGGGTCGACCTCAGGTTGACCTGAAAAAATCCCCCAAGATGACCAAAGTTTTTGTTAGGGGTCGCTGTGGAAGGTCGACCTTGAATTGATAACTATAGAAGGCGGTTCTCCAAAAAGGACCGCCTTCTATAGCTATACTATAGACGGCGGTTCTCCAAAGAGAACCGCTGTCTATAGGTCTACTATAACGGCGGTTGACCCATATCAATCGCCGTTTAAAGTGTTCTTTTGCGGCGGTTCAAATCGCTGTCAAATTCCTGTTAGCTATTATGACGTTTGAATACGTGGCGGTTGTGTTAATATTTGAAGGCGGTTTTTAACCGCCGTAAAACATCTTTTCTCTACTAGTGTTTTCAACGTGATGTGACAAATCTCGCTCATCTAATGAAAAATAACGTGGTTATGTACCTTTTATTTATTAGATGGACAGCTAAATAACATTAATTACAAAAATGTGATAATAAATTGTGTAAAAAAATACTAAAAAAATTGTTTAATTTACTTAAGGTAAATATATATTATCTAAGATTTTAATTTTTTTTCTCAGGTATTAAGTTTCTACTATTTTAAACAGGCCTTTTTAAATTTTCGATGCACTTAAAGACCTACTTCATTTAATTAGACGGTTATTTTTAGAAAACAAATATTAATTTATAAATTTGATTAGAAATTAATTTAATTTTTATAATAAAATTATTTTAATATTAAGAAATATATATGATACGAAAAAAAATTAATTTTAATGTTAAAATTTATATTGAATGTAAAATTAAATTAAATTTTAATATTAAAATTTTATGTAATATAAAATAATAATAAAATATTAATTTAATTTTAATAGCATGAAATCTTACACTAATTACTAATTTATTCACCTTTTTTCTGGACTCTGTATTTTAGTCCTCGGATATTTTGGCCCTTTTTAGTGGGAGTACCAAAATAATTACTATTTAAAATAATAATAATAATAATAATAAATATATTTTTTAAATTATTTCACACAAATTTTAATATAAAAAATATTATTTTACTTCATATATTCAATAATTTTTAATAATAATATTTATTTTATATCACATCCTAAACTAAAATATTCGAATTAAATATTTTGGTCTAGAATGTAAAATAAAGTTAATATTTTTATTAAAAATTATTGAGTATATGAAGTAAAAATAATATTTTTTTATATTATAAGTTATATAGAATGATTTAAAAAATTTATTTATTATTATTGTTGTTATTTTTTAAAGTATCATTTTGATTCTCGCACCAAACAGAGCCTTTAAAATATAAATATTTGTCTAACTCATATTTTTGCTCAATATCAATGTGCTATCAAGAGATTTGTAGGATTCACATGCATAGGCCTGTAAATGGGTCGGATCTTGATCCGATCTGATACGTGATTCGAACCGATTATCTTATGAAACGGAATAAATTTTTGACCCACACGATTATTCTGAAAAATCGACTCGCTCCGTTTAAGTATTATCGGGTTGGATCCGGGTCGATGCTGATCCGACCCGAAAAAAACCCGACCCGAAATTTATAAATATGAAATTATTTTACATATTTATATATTTATTATTTAATTGCATATGTCAATTGTTGTTTTATTTTATGAAGGTTTTGAAATATGACTGAGACCTATAATTATTAAAGAGACTATTGCAAATTAATTTAAGTGCAGTAAACATGAAGTGCTTGCATTGTGAGGTGGGATTAATAGCTACAAATATTTTTTACCGTTGAGATGAAATATTTAGTGCTAGCATTAAAAGAATTTTGCTTTATTTTTGTGTAATATTTTCATTCACACTGTTGGTTCTATGTTTTGTCATATTGTAATATAATGCTAATGTCAGTGATATGATCTTTAGATGTTTATATATTATTCCTATATTTTCTACTATAATGAATTTATATTGTAAATTTTAGTGATCAAAATTTTATATAAAAATATAAGAATATATATACAACTAATAGTTGTAGTCATTGAAAAAATAAAATTAAATTATTTAAAAAAAATTCCGGGTTGACCCAAAATCCGATCCGAATATCCGAACCATAGCGCGTCATGAAATGAATCTGGGTTGACCTCGATCCGATCCGATTTTTAATCCGATTCGGATATAGTGGAATCGGATCCGGGTCAGGGTCAATCCGATCCGGATCTGATCCATGTACAGGCCTAGTCAAACGTGGTTTAAGTCTCAAACCAATATGCATCCAATTATCATAATTAATGTGTACCATTTTCCAATTATAATAAATTTTAAACTTATTGCAGTGTTTTTTTTATTTTTTATTTTAATTTAATCAAAGATTACAATACGGATAAGGGGTTGAAAAGTAAAATATATAATTAGATTAGAAATTTAAATAAAAAATATATCTAGTGGAATTGTGTTTCAATTTAATTATATGTTAATTAAAAATAAATATTATCTATATATTTATATTATTAAATAATTATTATATATTTAAATCAATACCATTAAATTATAAAGTGAAGCGTTAATAATTCTCTAATTTTATGAATATATAAGTAACTCATGAGATATACGGCTTGAAAAATGCTTCCATGAGTATGAATTTTAGAGATATATCTGGAATAGTATCCCATGAGTGTAAATATTTTCTCCACCTAAATACTTAAAATATCCCGTGAGCGTTTGTATATTTTAGTGTAAATATCTTCTCTATATACACATATTAGAGTCGACAATACAATATGTTTTAAAGATGAACAAGGTGAAAGCTTGTAGGCCTGTGTTCACCCATGGTTGAAAAGGGCAGTGTAAATATGCACGGTGATTTCTCAAAAAAAAAAAAAAATATTGATACAAAGAGTGATTCGTCGTAGTAAACGCTCATCATTGAGGTACATTAGATATTTATTATCACCTAGTATAGTACGACTTTACCCTCCAATTAGAAATCTTTCCTGATGGAAGACAAAAGTGATGCCCAATCATAATTTTGCATATCAAATATCAGAATGTTTCCATCATGTGTGATTACAAAGATTTTTTGATCCTCTGCTTAAAAGTTTGCATCATCAACATCTAGGTGATGCGGGACGGAAAAATGAAATCAATGATATTTATATTAATATTCAGTAAATTGATTGGCAAATTATTTTAATTAAGAGAAAAATATTTTCTAGATAAATTAAATGATAAATAAGATTTTTGAATCTCGTAAATTAAGATATTTTAAAATTAAAATTAAATTGGATCGTATGATAAATAAGAATTTATCAATTTAAATTAAGGCGTCAATTTAAATTCAATAAATCAGATCCAAGGTTCAGGAATTTAGGACAGACGTCTCACAGTTAAATCCAACAGTAATTGACACACAAAGAGATATCGAGTAACACAATTAGAGCTAAATAAATAATTTAAGTCAAGCGGATAATTTGTATAGAAATCGAATAATCAGATTAGTTGAGTTTGGGGAAAGAATTTACCAGCGAGTTGAATCAGAGAGGAGTCACTAAGATGATTAACTGATCTGATCGAGTGCGGGCGCGCGAACAAAGTTCGAACGGTGCGCGGGTGCGAGCACATGCAGGCGCGTGGGCGGGTGCGTGCGAACGCAGGCGGGCGGGCGGTNGCTCTCCTCGAATCAAACGAGGCCAGAGATGATCTCATACAATGCTTGTCTGACATGATCTCTAGCAGAGAATGGATTCGGTGGAAGCATTTGTCAAAGAGTCTTAAGGAATAATAATTGATATCTTCATGGTGTTCAATTTTAAGATATTCCAGATATAAAATGCTTAAAATATTTTACTAAAATATCCCATGAGTGTAAATATCTTCTTTACTAAAATACTTAAAATATCTCATGAGCGTTGACAAATGCTTCCATAAGTGTAAATTTTGTCAGCAGAGAATTGAAGCCGCATATCTGATCATGAGTGTAAATTGTAAGTATTTAAACATATAATTCTCTAATTTGGAATAATAATTTGTCAAAATGACCTCTAATATCTTTCATGATCCATTTTATTCAAAAAATAATAATAATAATAATAAATTAAATATAATGCATTAAAAATATAACCCCTATATCATACATCTAAATTGAAGGTATAACTAAAATTAGTTATATGTTTGCTTGCACTAATACGGGATAACTCTTTTATACCGATTGAAAATTGACTTAAAATATATAAAATAACTGCAGCATATTTGAGCATTATAGTAGCTGACAGGCATTTTACGACGATTATTTAATTATCATAATAGATGACTTTAATAGAAAGCGGTTCTTAACATAAAATCGTAGTTTATAGTAGTATAATAGATGGCAGTTGGCAGGTTCAATCGCCTTCTAAAGTTATTATCTCAAAACAAGCTGCCATAAAAGCGAAATAATTATTTTATTAAGACAATTGAACTGTCCAATTGTCTTAATAGAAGTACCGTAAAAAACTATACTTTGTCCAAAAAAAATCATTTGGGAATCGCTGGTGCCTGGCGGTAATAATTAGGAATGAAAAAAAAAGCTAGAAAATTCAGAGAACAGAAATAAAATTTTTTTAGAAAAAAAAAAACGCTCTTACGGAGAGAAGTTGTATAGAGAGAAATTAAGTGAAGGAGGTAGACACAAATCATCCAATATATGTAACTAGCACTGAATTACCATTCAAGACGCAGGTCCACGTGCACACGACATGAAACTTTTTATTAATCAGATCATGACTTCATTGCTAAAAATATAGAGAGCTTCACTGAAAATGAGACACATACACCACACCAATAAATAGATAGATAGATAAATAGATATAATAAAATGGATCTAACAGCAGCTGCAGGATGCATGCTGTTAGATCCATTAATTAATTTAAGGGTCAGTACGTAAGTGGTTTAGAATGTACTCGAAGCTCAGCTTGGAAATTAAAGCTGGAGCATGTGGTGGAAGTTTCCATGGCAGTGGTGACAGTTGTGGTGGGATTTACTCGCTACACACATCGATGGTATCACGTCGTTTTATTAGGAAAGCTGACCAGAGATGGGTTACAGGTGAAGCCACTAGTGTATTTTCATGGGTACTTCGTCATATCGCCTTATAGAGATGTTATGTTACCGGGTCAGTTTGATTTTTAACTATTTGTTTATTAAGTTATTTTAAATTAGGACATTAAAAATAACTTGCAATGTAATATTTACATTTTAAAATTTATAATAAATTTAAAATAAATTAATTTTATTTTAAAATATATATATATATAATGTAAAGTAAATTTTATTTTTTATTTTAAAAATTATGTCAATGTGACAAAAAGTTTATTTTATCATTTGGGTTTTTAAAAATTTAGAATATTATTTATTTAATATTATAATTTTTATATGATGCAATTCATATAATTAATTTTAATTTATGGTACCTCGAGACATGACCTTAAAAGAATAAAAGTAGAACCCTACACAAAATGCCCGCTACGTTGCCGCTCAGTTTGATTTTCAATTATTTATTTATTAAATTATTTAAATTAGGTTAAAAATAACTTATTTCTTTGTTTTTTATTCATTTGTAATTTTTTGTTTCTGTCAGTTTTCTCGTCTTTGATTTTTTTTATCTTTTAGGTCTATTTATTTGTAAGATTAAATTTAACAAAGTTAAAAATAAATTTAAATAGAAATATTTTTTTATTAAAAATTGTGATTGATGTGAAATAAAATTAGTTATTATATTGAAATATGTAGGGGATGTGATATAAAGTTAGTTATTATGTTGGGATATGTGAGGGATGTTATATAATTTAGTTATTATTTTAGTAATGTGTGTAGAATGTGAAATAAACTTAATTTTTAATATTAAATTTTATGTGTGATGTGATATATTAGATTAAAATTAAACGGAGCCTTAATCCTAAGAATGAACTTGTCCTAGTTTATAATTTTTACTCTCATGAATTCATATTGGTTTTCATAGTGTTTGGAAATGCCTACATTATTCTAGAATTATTATTTAAAAAAGAGGTTTTTACATACATGACATAAAATTTATACGAAATTACGCATTTCACCATCAATTCGTAAATATTACCACTATCACACNATATAAATTTCATGTACTCTGTATAAAAACCCCTTTAAAAAATTAACTATTGGAAAATCAATAAAAAAAATTAAAGACCATCTCAGAACTTCTCTTGGAATATGGTGAAGGCTATATGACAGTATTTAATTATGTTTTGATGCTCAATTATATATATGGCATTTCTATATGTATATTCGGTGTAATTAGAATTTTAAAAAAAATTTAAATACTTTTAAAGTTATTTATTATTGTGGGGCTTTTATTATTTTTAAGCAAGAGCATTCAAGTAAATTTTTTGAGCAAGAGCAATTGAGTAATTTTAAAGTGGCACTTATAAAGTAACAAGTAAGAGTAATATATATATATATATGTGTGTATGTATAGATAATACATATATACTTATACTCAGTATAAATGTAAATATATATATAAAAATTTAATTTACTAATATATAAAATGTGAAGTATGTGAATATGAGTATATATTTTTTTTAAATAATAATTATATGTATATATA
>JAEMOT010000270.1:1027-12019 GCA_019297695.1 Apostasia ramifera
TATAAATATATATATATATATATAGAAATATAAATATATTTAAGAAAAGATTTGTTTGAATTACGTGTTGAACTCTACTCAGATTATTAATGGAATCGAAAAAATTGTTATAATTATGTAATGATAATTACATTATCATTTTTCTAAAATACTTTAATTTTTGTGTTTCCCTCAAGTTATAAAATTGGTCAGTTGACCGAGATTTTGAAAATCGAACCGGCTTCAGAACCGGTAGACTGAAAGGTTCAAAGTTCCATGGTCAAACTGGGGTCGAACCGAGGTCGAACCGGAATGATGTAAAAATTAAAAAAATTTATAAAATATAATGTAAACATAGTTGAGACATATATTATTCACCCACCAATGCAACAATTAGATAAAATAAATATTTAACAATTGAATTTAACAAATAATATCTTCTGTCAAAAACCCAAATAATAATTTCAAATAAATCGAAGTAATAATAACCCTACAAAATATTTGCAAACTATAAATTGAGTATAATATTTAGTATATCATTAAAGGATCTGAACAAATAGTATGCTTTATCAATACTAAAATACTAAATCATTTCATCATTCTATATCACTAAAATACTAAAATACTAAATCATTCCGACAGGATGGGGGCTGGAGAGGAGAGTGCAAGGCAAGGGTAATCGCAAGTTCACGACTGTCGTGCGAGTAGAGACTGCAGAACGGAGGCTGAGTTAGGGACCTAGGGTTTAGGAATTTTTTTTTTTAATTTTAAACTCAACCGGTCCAATCGTATTGGTTCACCGGTTGACCGGTTAAATCGCAGTTTAGATCGGTTCTGAACGGTTTTAAGCAGATTCAGTTATAAAATTAAACCGGACCGATTGGCTGACCGGTTCACAGTTCGACCGGTTGAACCGACCGGTCCGATCCAATTTTTAAAACCATGCAATTGACTCAACTTTCAATTAAAAATTTTATCGATTGAATTATATCAACTATTTATGATCCACAAAGCCTATTATTTGGTTTATTTTAACTACCAATTATCATTTCAATGTTCTTAATTCTAAATTTAATACGTTAAATTGTGATTATTGGTATATTATGATTTGTGCTACTTTATTTTAATTATTTCATATAAGCAAAAGTTAACTATTAGCCTAATTATTATTTTTTTCTAATTAGCCTAATTATAAATGCCCACAAATCCTACCTTTCCTTATCGCCTTCAATCATGGTATTCATTATTCCCTTCGTCCTTCCTATCTTTCTCCTCCTCCTCCTCGTCGCCGGTGCCAACTGCCGGCAAATTCGCCGGAAGAACCTTCCCCCAAGCCCTCCTTCTCTCCCCTTTTTCGGCCACCTCTACCTTCTGAAAAAACCTCTCCACCACCCCCTCGCCGCCCTCTCCGCCGCCTACGGCCCCATCGTCTCCCTCCGCTTCGGCTCCCGCCCCGTCCTCCTCGTCTCCTCCGCCTCCGCCGCCGACGAGTGCTTCTCCAAAAACGACCTCGCCTTCGCCAACCGCCCGCGCTTCCTCGCCGGAAAACACCTCGGCTACGACTACACCACCCTAGTATGGGCTTCCTACGGCCCCCGCTGGCGCGATCTCCGCCGCATCACCGCCGCCGAGGTCTTCTCCGTCGCCCGTCTCGACTCCTTCTCCGCCGTCGTCTTTGAAGAAGTCGCGGCTATGGTGAAATCCGTCGCAAAGGATTCACGCAGCAGCGGCTCCGACGGACTTGTGGAGCTCCGTCCGAGGCTGTTCGACCTCACCCTGAACCTGATGATGCGGATGATTTCCGGAAAGAGATTTTCCAGCGAGGAATCCGGCGAGGGGAAGAGGTTTCGGGAGATCGTGAGGGAAACCTTCGAGGTGAGCGGCGCCACCAACCTCGCCGACTTCCTGCCGCTGCTCCGGTGGTTTGACTACAAAGGGACGGAGAAGCAGCTGGTGATGCTGCAGGGGAAGAGGGATGCCTTCTTCAAGGAGGTAGTTGAGAGCCGGAGGAAGCAATATGACCTCAGATCTCCATTGATGGATGCTCGGAGCGAAGGTGGGGAAGAAGAAAAAGAGACTGTGAAGCCAAGAAAATGCTTGATCGATGTGTTGCTGTCGCTGCAAACAGCCGATCCGAAGCTGTACACCGACGAGTTCATCAAAGGAGTAGTGGTGGTAATTCCCAACAACCCGACTTTTCAGCTTTTCTTCACTCTTTTTGATTTTTTTTTTTACATATTTGCCCTCAAGCAACTTGCCTGCCTAATTAGATTCAAGTACTCAACATTTATAAATTATTCAAAATTAGATACAAGTATTCAAAATTAGATACAAGTATTCAAAATTACTTACACGTCCAAATTTTTTTTGAATCTTATCTATATGTCATCCTGTCAATAAAATTTTAACTATGGGTTTAGGGTTGTAAATGAGTTAGATTTTGATCCGATTTGATCTGTAATTCAAGCTAAAAATTTAACTAATTGGATGCATTTTATTTATTGTTTACCGGAACTAAAAACTATCTTGTTTCATTATTTCTTTTGGCTGGTTCACAAATCGATCATGATTTGACCTGATTGAGTTGCCGTAAATAACTTAATTTTTATCGAAGTTCTCATTAACATTTGTGTTTGCTTCCTTAAGTCTCTTGCCTAAAATAAAGTAAATTTCTATAGTATTCAAATCATTCATCTTCTTTTTTATATCTAAATTAGCAAATGATGCAGCTAATTATTCGCTAATGCGGACCTCAAGCTACCAATATTAGAAAAGTGCTAGGATTATTTTAATTAGAAAAAAAATCCATTAAGTTACTACAAACTAACATGTTGAAGTTATGTTAGGACCTTTGGGCGAACAGCTTTCCTAGGCTTAAAGTGATAGAAAAAACACAATCAATTCACTTAATAAAATTATGCATATAGCTCCTCGTGAGTTGAACTCATTTTTTTTCAACAGTAGCACACCCACTTAAAAGTATATCAGGCAAAGTGGTGGTACTAAGCTAGTAACAGCCACACCCAGATTATCCAATCACTATGTTTCCCAACAATTCTCCTCTTAGGGCATTGCTGGAATTTGATCCTGAGACTTATTTTGATACTAATTATTAGGATTCATAGCATCATCAACTTTATTAAAAGTTTAAGCTGATAGAAAATGCACAATCAATTCACTTATTAAATTATACATATAGTACTTACTGATTAAATCCAACCTCTTTTCAACATTGATGTACCTATCCAGTTATGTTAGGCAAGATAATAGTCTCAAGTCAATGACAGTCACACTCAAGCTATCCATAACTTCTTTTTCTAAAAGCTAACTTGATCTGACTTTATACTAGCTTAAGATTAGATTGATAAAAATTTTGAACCATAAAATGACTTATTGGTCAACTCATTTGGATCATGCTAATCTAAAATTTAATTTAAATTTTGATCAATTTTCATTCTCTAAAGACAAATTTAAAAAAGAAATAAAAAAATTATCCTCAGCAAATCTGAACTTTACTTTTAATCTAGCAATGATAAATTAATGTCGTTCTTTTTCTATTTTTTCTTCCGCCTATATTGAGTCTCATATCTTTATACATTAATACATCATGTGTTGTGGAGCTTCTTCTTGTCCTTTAGGAATGAAGTTTACCTGAAATCAAAAGATGTTAAGTTTAAGTTGACATTATTATAATTTTTAATTAGGGTAGAGCAATTAAGAGCAAAGAATAATAATAAAAAAAAGCTATGATGTGTTTGTTACGATCAAGATAATATTGAAAATTAAAATCATGATATCATTTGGGTCTTTTTTTAATAGATGTATTGAAATTCAAAGTCCATAATTTGGTTTTGAATTTGTCATTTTAGCAATGAGAGATCGAGACCATAATAAGAAAAGAAGTATTTAGAGATTTTTAGAGCTATGTTTATAATTTGAATTTAATAAATTCATAAAATAAATTTATGTGTTATATTTTTGAATTCTTTTATAATATATATTTTTTATAGTAATTTCATTGTTTGCAGAGGTACTCCAATGAGCTTCGTCTTCTTCTTGCAGGTTCTGCTGTCGTCTGGAACAGAAACGTCAGCCCTAACGATGGAATGGGCGCTAGCCCTTCTCCTCACCAACCCTACCGCCCTCGCCAAAGCTCGCGCGGAGCTCGATAGCTGCGTCGGGCGCGGCCGCCTTCTCAACGACTCCGACCTCCCCAACCTCCCCTACCTCCACTACGTCATCCGCGAGACGCTCCGGTTGAAGCCGGTGGCGGCGATAATCCCGGCGCACGAGTCCGGGGAGGACTGCACGGTCGGGGGCTACACGGTGAAGCAGGGGACGATGCTGCTGGTGAACGCGTGGGCGATAAACAGAGATCCGGGGACATGGCCGGAGCCAGAAGTTTTCCGGCCGGAGAGGTGGAAGGAGGAAGGAGGAGGGGGCAAGAAGAGCGGGAAGACGTTGATGTTCGGGATGGGGCGGAGGGCGTGCCCCGGCGAAGGGATGGCGATGAGGGTGGTGGCGATGGCCTTGGGTGCGCTGCTACAGAGCTTTGAGTGGGATGTCGATGGCGGAGGGGTGGATCTCAGCGAAGGGGCGGGGCTCTCCATGCCCATGGCGACGCCGTTGAGAGCTTCTTGCCGGAGGAGGGAATTTGGGGAAGAAGACGATATCCTGTTTGCTTAAGTTGCGTTAATTTGTTCACATTTGAAGATGGAAACTTTGAATAATTTCCTGTGTCAACGTTATCTATTGAACTTGAAGAAGTTATGAAGCTGGTGATTTGCCTCTGAAATATGTAAATCACATGCAATTTTGGGGTTTGAATGAAGCACCTTGGGGTACAAGGGGGGCTCGAGCACACGTGGCACCCGAAAATTAGGTTCAGGATGGTGCTTCTGTCTGCACCCGAAACTTAGCTGTTTGCAAACTTTGTGTGGTTATGTGGATGAATGTCCAGAGTCATCTGTAACGATCACTACTATTTGAGTTTTTAATGTTTGACGTTAATATTAGTCAATGGTGTAATCGATAGGATTGAATGCGAATGGATAGTAGTTATGGCAAGGAGATGGACAGAAGACCCCTGCCCGTCAAAAGCTTCATTGATTTCAAATTCAAAATCAAGAGAGGGTGGAATCTGCGAAACTATCTCCTTCAAAGAGGATGGTTTTTCGATAGGGTCCTCCTTCGAGAGATCTACCTCAGCAATGATAGGGGCTTTTTCCAAGTCTTTGCGTGGAGGGATCTCGCCAGTTTGCACCTCTATGACCTCCTTCAAATTGTCATTTTTGAAAAAGTCTTCAGTTATTTCATAGTCTGAGTTGGGTGTTAATTTTAAGTAAAAAGAAAAAAAATATTTTATTTTATAAAATTGATGAAAAAAAAATTATTTTAAAATGAGGAGATATATAAAATGTGAAATAAAGTTTATTTTAAGGTTGATATAAGAGGTTCTTTTGAAGGAGAAAAATAAGAGAGTGCCTTCAGGGTCGAAAGGGATTGTTCGAAAGGCTTTTCGCATAGGGACAGAACCATGGCCAAAAGGATGAATGGAGAAAGGTTCAAGTTTAGGTCCTGCTCTGCAATCATTTTCTCCACAGTAAGTAGGCTCTCTTCCACAGGGGAAAGGGCAGACGGAACACTAGAGGAAATGTTATGTCTTGTGGGTAAATTGGAAGAGGTGGCTACTGGCACTTCCAACAAAATAGGAATTGAAGAAAGTGAACTGGCAAGCGAGTGAGAAATCTCCAACAACACGAAGTCCCTAATGCCCTAAAAAGAGGGGTGAGATTTGCCGTCAGTGAAGCTAAGCACTCCATGGTGTGGGATATGTGAAAGAATCTCCTATCTCCGTGGCCTTGATCAAGAGTAGATGGCTTTGCCTCCTTGTCAAGCTTTGGCGCGAAAGGAACATTAAGTTCAAATGCGAGGGCGTGCAGAAGTCAGAAGTCAGAAGTCCACAGAAGTCGAATATGTGCAGAAGTCGAATTTGAGATCGCCAGAAGTCGAATTTTCATAATTTTTTATTATTAAAATTTTATCCAAAAGATATTTTTTTCATTTTAGTGGATTTATATGAAATCGAGATTACATCTCATGAGTTTGGATGAAATTACCTCAAATTAAAATTATCAACTGTCAAAAGTCTTCCATTTGCCACAAAAATGATATTCCCTCTTCTTTTAATTTAATTTATTTCTGAAATAGTTTAAAATTTAATATATCTTAAAATATATTTGACGGAGTCTAGCATGTAAAATAAATTTGAGAAAAATAAAATTGAATAGGTTAAAAAATGGGACCTGAAGTTTGTTGCTATTCCATATAGGTCAACATCATTAAAATCATTTAAATCATGTCCTGCCAATTTGTCAAAGAGGCTGATAGTCACCACAAACGATTGAATTTTCAATTGTGTCACAATCAATAGCCAACATGACAATTAAAATTGTGCTACTCGATTTCGGTTCGTGAACTAGGCTCTTCTGATTCTCATAAAATAAAAATTAGATCATTTTATAAAAAAAATAAATTAAAATTGGGTCTAGTCTAGAATGATTCAGTATGGCTGAATTGGATCGAACCTTTCTAGAATGAAACAACTACTAGGCTTATCGATGGTTCAAGTCAGAGTTGAATTTACTCGTATTTCAATCTAATTCAACAATCCATTAACTCACCTTATTTACTAATCCACCTCATTCATTTGCACATAAATTATTCAACTTGACAGTATAGCTAATAAGTCATTCGTGCGTAAAGTCAGACATGGAGCTTAACTCTGATTAGTTAAAGCAGATTCATTACATATAAAATTTACAATTTTTTTATTTTGATTTATTTATATTTTTATATGAAACTTCTTGATGTAGAAGAGGGCTACAACTCTTTAACGAGTGGTAGAATTAAATAGACGTGTTTAAGGTTACGAGCTTGTGGTAACACTTAGTATAATTAACATTTTATTAATGAAATTAAGATGTAAAAATAATATAGATATACAAAGACTAAGAATTGAGGTGCAATCAATAAAATATAATTGCAACACAAAATAAATTATTCGTAACTCGACAAAAGTTAACATAGATATGCATAATATCATATAACTGTCATGCAAAAAAATGATCTCTACGAATTGTTTGATTTCTCAAGTAATTCTCTTTTATACTTTATTTTCTTATTTTTTTTGGTTTTGCGTAATTTTTTTTGAAATTTTGTTATTCTTTTTTAGGATCTCACCATTTGACAATCACCAATTTATCATTAATGTTTTCTGATTAGCTATAACTATAATAAAATGTTATTTTTTTATGTTGAGTGTTAATTAACAAATATATTAAGAAAAAAACTAAAGCACAATAAAAAATTAACCTATCAACAACATTAAATCAAGTTTTGAGGAATTTTGACTGTTTGTCCTAAGTTTGCATCTCATATTTCTAGAACTTCATAAAATATATAAATAAATAATAAAAAAATTAGAGACAGATTAATCATTTTGACTGCACTTAATTAGCCCAACTTGAACCTGATCTGTATATATAACCATCTGAATTCAAAACAGTATCAAGTTTGTGCACCAACCAACTCGATTCACTTATTTCACCAATTATTCTAAAAACATATTGAGCTGTCAATTTATTTTAACGTCCCAAAGCTGATCTAATTATTACTCAATAACATCACAAAATTGATCCATGTATGATTTAACAAAAATATTACAAAATATAGTTGAACATGAACATCTACACTACGTTCATTCACTAGAATGAAGAGATTAATTTGCATACAAATTCGCTAATAAGACGATTGACTTCATATTTTTTTGCTTGTATAAGTGATATAGGATAGAATAAGAATATATTTTTTTTACCTAATTTTTAAAACAAACTCTCATTGAGAATCACGACTATTTTACTTAAAGTACTCATTTATTTTTTATAATATTTTATAATTTGGGCTGAGTTTCTGAAACAAAAAAAAAGAATAAAAAAGGTAATCAAAACCTTGTCATTAGTTAACTTTCATTGATTATAATTAATCCTCCAAAATCTACGAAAAAAAGAGTTGTAAATTCAATCAATTATGTATTCTCCATATTCAAAATCTAACGCACTCTCAGACGCAAGGACCAAAATAGTACTAATTTAAAAAATAATAATAATAATAATAAAAAATATTTTTTTAGTATAAAATGTAAAATAAAGTTGATATTTTTATTAAAAATTATTAAGTATATGAAGTAAAATAATATTTTTTTATATTAGAATTTATGTAAAATAATTAAAATAAGATGCAAAATAAAATTAATATTTTTATTAAAAATTATTGAGTATGTGAAGTAAAATAATATTTTTTCATATTAAAATTTGTATAAATAATTAAAAAAATTTATTTATTATTATTATTATTATTATTATTATTGAAATTAGTATTATTTGTTCTTCGTGCCAAATAAGCCTAAATGAAAATTTTTTGAGGAATGTTTTCAGCTTTTAAGAAAAAAAAAATGTTGTTTGGATTACATTTCTCCAAACCCGTGCGACGCGTGTGAATATCCCATGCACGTACTCGTCAGCCACGTCATCCAATCCAAGACACGTATGCCACACGTGTGTCGCCACCGCCGCACTCCACTCCTTTAAAACCTCCCTCATTCCCCTTTCCCTCTCACTGTTCTCTGAGATCGCCGGAGCTTGTAAGAAGATGGCCTCCGGCGGCCAGGACTTCCCCCCCAATACCCAAGAGCGACTGCCCGGCAAGGAACACGCCATGGACCCCACTCCCGACGCCTTCTCTGCCGACTACAAGCCCGCCAACAAGCTCCGCGGCAAGACCGCGCTCGTCACCGGCGGCGACTCCGGCATCGGCCGGGCCGTCTGCCTCCACTTCGCTGCCGAGGGCGCCACCGTCGCGTTCACCTATGTCAAGCCTGACGAGCAAAAGGACGCCGACGAGACCCTCCGGCTCATTAACCAGCTCAAGGCGGACGGAGCCAGGGAGCCCATCGCCATCGCTACCGCCGACGCCGGCTACGAGGAGAACTGCCATAAAGTCGTGGAAGAAGCTGCCTCCCACTTCGGCGGCGCCATCGACATCCTCGTCAACAACGCCGCGGAGCAGTACTACCCCTGCGACGTGACGGAGATCTCCGACGAGCAGCTGGAGAGCGTCTTCCGAACGAATATCTTCTCCTACTTCTTCATGACCAAGTTCGCCGTGAATCACATGAAGGAAGGGGGCAGCATCATCAACACGACGTCGGTGACGGCGTACCGGGGGAGCAAGAAGCTGCTGGACTACGCGGCGACGAAGGCGGCGATCGTAGGGTTCACGAGGTCGCTGGCGCTACAAATGGTGGAGAAGGGGATAAGGGTGAACGCGGTGGCTCCGGGTCCGGTGTTTACGCCATTGATTCCGGCTTCGTTCTCCCAGGAGATGGTGACCGAGTTCGGGAAGGCGGTGCCGATGAGGAGGGCGGCGCAGCCAACCGAGATCGCGCCGAGCTACGTCTTCCTGGCGTGCAGGGAGGACTCATCGTACATCACCGGCCAAGTCATCCACCCCAACGGCGGCGAAATCGTGAATGGCTGAAGGAATAAGGGTGCTGTACACGTATCTTTGTGAGCAAGATGGGTTATCGGGTTATCGGGTTAATAGAATAAGATGTTACCTGTTTGTGGAGTGCTGTGGGGTTGTAGAAATAAATGCATGAGGTGTAATTAAGCTTAAAATGAAGACAGAATAGCTTTGGGAGTTGATGTTGTGAATTTAATTGCATACTAGCATTGTACTCATGCAGAAATTACTTATTCTCACAAAATTTCTAAAACTTAAGTAAAAATATTAAATATTTTACATTAAAAATATTAAATATTAAATATATAATATTTTGAATAGTTTTTAGTATTTAATATACTTTTTAGAAAAAATATTTTAATTTAAAATATAAGTAAATTGATGTAAAATTTAAAAATTTAAACTTAATATTAGATTTAAATTTTTAAATTTAAATTTAAATTAAATAAATTTAAAAATTTAATTTTTAGCATTATTTTTTAAATTTTTAAAATTAACTGCCAGTAAATTATATTAATCATTTATATTTAAAATTTTAATATTAGAATTATTTGATTTATTTATTATCGTACTTGAATTTTAATATATGTATAATATATATAAATTATTTAATAAATAATTTAAAAAATAATATAAGTAAACCTTAAAATTAATTTTAAATTAACAAAATTATTTATTTAAATTAATTAAATTTATCTCGTAATTAAAAAGTTTAATTTAAAATTAATAAATTAAATTAATTTTCAAGATTTTACTTTTTAAATTAAAATTAATTTCATCTGATCTCGTATTGTCACCAGCCCACGTCCCTTGCTAATTTTGCTGTATTTTACTTGATTTCGTGGAATTTATTTTTTTATTTAAAATTAATTTAATCATAATTAAATTAAAATTTATATTTATTTTTATATTAATTAATGTTAATAAATTAAAATATAATATATATTATTATATGTAATATAAATNGGTTTAATTTAAAATTAATAAATTAAATTAATTTTCAAGATTTTATTTTTTAAATTAAAATTATATGATTTTTAGATTGTATTTGAAAAAATAGTGAAATTACTATTTTAGCCTTCATTATAGTTTCCTCTCCCTCTCCTCTCTCTCCACTAATATAAAAATAAATATAAATTATAATAAATATAAAAAAAAATATAAATTTTACTTATGTGACATATAATAATATTTAAAATATATAATAATATTTAATATATAGATATAGATTATAATAAAGTGGAGGGAGAGGAGAGTGAAAAATATGCATTTCTTATTTTAACTTTCATTATAGTGGAGAGAGAGCTGAAATGGTGGCCTAGACCAAGGATCAATTAACAGTATAGAAAGTGTGGAGATTAGGAGCGTCCTGCAAGAGCAGATGACAAAAATTATTAGGGAGAGGCATGCCCCCCACCCAAGTAAAATCGC
>JAEMOT010000285.1:9723-23686 GCA_019297695.1 Apostasia ramifera
TATATATATATATATATATATATATATATATGCACGTGTGTGTTGAGTTCTAGTCATGTGGCTAACAGAGAGTTTGGTTCCAGGGAATTTCGTTAATTATTATCTTTATATTATATTATATTATATAAAAAAATAATTATTTAATTTAATAATATTTTTAAATAATTTTCTAAAAATTATAAAATAATCAATTAAAAGATGAAATTAAATGAGCATTTGATTTAATATTATTATAGTATTATGTCATATTATTTAAAAATAATAATTATTTAATTTAATAATATCTATAATTTTTTTTTTATAATTATAAAAATATTAATTAAAAAATGACATCTAAATGTTATAATATATAAATTATATGATATAACAGTAAGATAATAATGGACCAAACATCCTCTAAATATTATGATATTTAAAAAATATGACATAATATTAAAATAACATAGAACTAAATGCCTATTTAATATTACATAACTTATGTCATATTATTTAGAAAAAATAATTATTTAATCTGATGGCATATATAGTAATCTTATAAAAAGTTATATAATTATTAATTAAAAATATTATCTGAATATTAGAATATCTAGGTAATATAGTATAATATCACGATAATATTGAATTAAATCCTTGTAAGAGATTTTTTTAAATGGGCTAAAAGATTTTGACAAATCAATAAATCACGTAATTACAAAAACAAAATAATAACAGAGATTTATGTGAAAGCCTTAATTTACTACAATAATCATTATTTGAATAGAGCAGAAATGCCACACTAATCGGACAATAAAATAAAAGTACAAAATTTCATTATAGTCAGTCGAACGAAACAACTCACACACTCATAGAAGAAAACGAAGCTCTTAAACATTATTAAGGAGAAGATGAAGTTCAAACTTTCAACAATAAATGCAAATTCATGCTCTACTCCCCAATTTATAAAAAAATGAAAAAGAATAACTAAATAGTACTTAGTATGTAGGAATATTTCAGATAGTGATGTAGGTGGTTGCATTCCCCACACATGTTTTTTGACACAAAACAAGTGGTGGAATATTCTTGCTACACGACTTTGCTAATAACTATTTGTCGTCTGATAAGTATTCAAGGAAATTAATAGTCGAAGAACATCCCAAAGGAATAAATATGTGCTTTAAAGAAAGCTTCAGTTTAAAGGGAGTGAATCGTCATAGTGTTTGACTCTAACCGTTCATCTCCGAAGTCAAGCAATTATCAACGATTGTGAAACCAGAAAAACATTTAAGGGGGCGTTTGGTTCAATATTATCTTGATATTATGTGATGTATATTATTTAGAGAAAATAATTGTTTGGTTTAATGATACTTATAAATAACTTTCTATAAAATTGTAAAATTATTAATTAAAATACGATATCTAGATGTCATAACATCTAGATTATATGACATAACATCAAGATAATAATGAATTAAATGCCACCTAAATCACGTTTTCAAAATGATGAAAGAGAAGACGATCACATTTAAAATTTAAATGAAGTGTTTTTAATCATAACTTACTACTTAGTTACATCTCCATAAACAAATTACAATTTAAGTTCATAGGCCTGACATCGATCGAATCATGTCGGATCATAGTTTGACTCAATCCGAGTTTCAATTTGATTATCCTATTAAAATGAATAATTTTTTTTTAAGTATTAATTTGAAATCTAACCGGCTCTATTTATATATTTAGTGGGTTAGATTCGGGTCGCCACTGATCCGATCTAAGTTTTTAAAAATAATATTATATATTTTATTGATTATTGTAATAATATTTTTTTTTATTAAATAAAATAAATATAAAAATAAAATATAAATCTTAAGACTCATTTAGTTCAAGATTGAATTTTGAATAAAAGAAAAAAAATTACTGTTTGAAAAAAAAATTTAATTTAATACTAAAAAATATGTAAAATATGAAATAAGATTGATTCTAACATTTATATTTTTGTTAGATATAAAATAAAGTTAACTTTTACGATTAGAATTTTTATTGGACCAAAAAGAAAACTCGAACTAAGAGGGCCCTAAAGTTAAATTTTTATTTATATTTGTTGATATAAAATTTTATTAAATAACTACATGTTATTGATTTATATTGCATTTAAATTATTTTTGACTAATTTATTAAGATTTGATTTTATAACAATTTTATTTATAATATTATTTTAAAGATTACATTTTTTTTATATATATTATTGGTGTAATTTTAATAGATACATATATATAATTTTTTGTAATGATTTAAAATATCAATGTTTTAAATTAGGTATATTAAAATTAATTTTTTTTATAAAATAAATCTAGTGAAATGCATATTATTTATTTATTTTTTTTTTATTTTTTTAATTTATATTTAAGATTTATTATTTGATAGTTTTCTAAGTAAAAGATTAATTAATATTATTATTGCAATAAATATAAATTCAAACGAAAAGCTCTCACTTTTTTAAAAAAAAGTTAATAACTTAAATGAGTAAATAATAATTAATATTAGTTTTAGGTTCATCTAAAGTCTGATTTGAAAATCCGATCTGTCATGAGTCATAGATCAATTCTGAGACTACCCTGATCCGATCCGGATGTCTTCCAACTGTGAAGTAGGTGTGTCAATAGATTGGATTCAAATTGAGTTGGCCCCAACTTGGATCCGATTGAAGTAGGTCTGTCAATAGATTGGATTCAAATTCATAATTTTCAATAAATTGCCACCCCTATTAAGATAGTAAAATTAATTTTATAAAAAAACGTGTCCACCCTCTCCATGATCAATGGCCATTCGCTAGAGTTCTACCTTCAAATTTGAAGAAGGAAATCAATTTAGAATCGATATAATACAAATTTGATTACTATATTCCATGAGAATCAATTTTGCTATCTTAATAGGGGTGGCAATTTATAATTATACTTATTTAATCCATTCTAACTTATTCTTAGTAAGACAGGTATGAGTTTTACAACTATACCTGCAACCCTTTTCACTCTGTTATGAAACGGGGTGGGTTTAGGTTTGACTAAATCATATCTGCCCTGACACTTTACTCGCTATTAATTAAATATTATTATATAATTTTAAAATTAAGAAATAAGGCTACAGCGGGTTATTCGCAATATATTTTAGGTAGGGCGGGGCATAATGGGGCGACAACGGGTTATTGAAACGAAGCGGTGTGGAATAAGACAAGGCAGGTATGGCTTTCACGAGAAATAGGACGAGAAGGCGTGGAGCAGGTACGAGTCTGATATAAATAATGCTAAAAAAAAATAGGGATATAAATTTTGTTAAATCTGACTCAAATCTATCTGTTGCCATCCCTATATCTTATGTTTGACTCAGTTCATCATACAGCAAAAAGGGAATTTACATTTAGCATGTCTTTGAATGATAATGTTTTTTTTAGTAAAAAAAAATATATTTTTTTTTAAAAATTTCAAAGTGAGTGTTGAAAATGGGTTCTTCAAAAAGAAAAAAGAATGTTGAAAATGGAGTAAGGTTAATGCCAGAAGGACACGCAAGTAATATAAAAGCATTAGTGTAAGGTTTTTTATATATAGGCTTCTAAAATTCTCTATTTACAAAAAATATTTCTAAACTTTTTTATTTCATACCATTCAATATTTTATATTTACATATACATGTAACTCATAACTTTGATTTAATATTAAGAACCCAAAATTGACTATATGAATTTTCAATTTATATAAGCATTTTGGGATTTTTTTAATGAGTAAATAATAAGCATTGAGTCCTTAATATGGAATAAATTTTTTTTTGAGTGGCTTATTTGGGAATATATGACATTTTAGTGGCTTGTACTATATAAAATTTTTTTGAGAGAATTGTATGTAAATAGAAAATTATTGAGTGGTAAATATGTAAAGAAAAAACTTTGGGGGTGACATGTGAAATAGAAAAAAATTGGAGTGGCATTTACGCAAAAGGTAAACAGTCTGGGCCCAATTTCAGGCCCATGGGCTCATGCTGCCAGCTGCTAAACTTTTAAAAAAAAGGTCAATCGATACACGTGGCGGCTCTACGTTGCTTTCCACACGCGCTGGTCACACGCGCTGGTCAGCGCCGCCGGCCTTTCAACTCTCTCAACGGCCCACGCCGCTTCAAGGGTCCATGCGTCAATTTAGCAATTCTCGTCAGCAAGCCACGTCAGCTGGGTCCCATCAATGAAGAAGAGCTGACACGTGGGCCATGAACGTATTTTTATTTTTTATTATTTTTCACGCTTCTCGAATCACGATGGATTTAATATAAACCGATGGCTCATGCCAATATTTTGGCCAGTCTTCCCAACTCAAAATTTTATTTTATTTTAATAATATTTTATATTTTATTTTATATCAAATTTAATATTAAATAATTAATTTAATTTATTTAAAAATATCACTTTATTTTACATGCAACATAATTCTTAATATAACTTATTCACTTTATTTTATAGAAAAATTTACTTATATCACCTCTAAAATAAATTTTATTATATATTTCACTCCCAAAATTATTTATTTACTTTTGTCCTTCTAAAATAAGCTTTAATGCATATTTCACCCTCAAAATTATTATATCAAAATTAATAACCAATATTTAAAATAGCCAATATTTAATGGCCAAAATTTCACTCCCAAAATTAAGATCACAAGAAAATAATGAAAGTGAGGGAAAGAATTTAGTTTATAAATAATCATTCAAAGTTAGGGAGATAAAAGTAAATAGATAACTTTGAGAGTAAAATATATAATAAAACTTACTTTAGGGGTGACATAAGTAGATGCCCCTATTTTATCACATTTTTTTAAAAATTTTCACAAAACTATTTCAAATAATTTTTTTTTTTTAACCAAAGACAGCCTTTGACATGCAATTTCTTTTTTATGTTTTTATATTTTATAAAAGAATTAATTTTCTACTTTATTTTGTTAGAAGATGTTGAAGGAGCGGATAAGAATAAAACTAAGATTGTTTCTACAGGTTAATTGAAATTGTTAATGGGCACTTGGAAGATAGAATTGACATGAATGTACAAGGAAAAATAAAAGCTTCATGAGAAGATGTTGTATGTTAGGGGAGAAATATTAGCATGTACAAGTTTAGGCTAATAACAACATGCTCATAATTACTCACATACATTCTAAATAATCTTCCCCGAATATAAGAATTCATCCACATTAACATCCAATAGATCATTTTAATTCAACACAACTGGGAGTGATCTGCTATTGGATTTCACTTAAATCATGATCAACCAATAATCTTATGGGAGCATCTTGCATAAGTCATTTGATCCCATCTAAACTTCAACTTTGTTGCTACTTATTAAAAAAAAAAATCAAAAAAATAAATTGAGCCCAATACAGAAGTGAAGAGCCTCTCCCAATACACAGTGAAGTCATTCGCTCTTGAGTTTTACTCGACCATAATTAGCCAATACTTCTATGAGAGTACAGGCTTACATCATAAACTGCCTGATCCCAACTAAATTATCAGCTTTATACTTCTTATTAGAAAAGAAATACTAGAGGACCCAAATTGAAACCAATATACAAGCAAATGAAAACCTATTAAAATAAAGCTTAAGTTGATGATAAGAATCACCACTTGTATATATACATTAACATAACATATGTTTTTGAAGTAGAAACTACAATTTATTGAACAATCAATATATATGAGATAATTACTCATGTGAATGGGAACACTGCATCCATTACCACCACCAAGAAGGAAATTAGAGGTGAGAGGATATGATAATGCGTTTCAACTTGGAGAGATTGGATCCATCCAGCTGGAGGACTCGGCGATCGTTAACAAATAATGCAACGAGCTGCCAGTGTATGCGGCAAGCATCAATAACAATGGTGCAATGAGGCCTCAATTTCAGAGATCTAGCCCTTTATTTTAAACTTACTTGCGCAACGTCATTTAACAAGAAATATACGTCTTCCATTGTCAAGTTTAATCAAGAGCCCTGCAAAAAAAGGTTTGGTCACAAAAAGGTTACAAATATTGAACTTAGCTTTATAGCCCATTCTACAATAGATGAATCAGGTAAAGTTCTCACAAGCCATCCTAGTCTCCAGAATTCCCCTTACCTTCAAACACAGCTAGAGTTCTCACAAGCCATCCTAGTCTTCAGAATTCCCCTTAGCTTCAAACTCAACATCCTGATTTGAATAACAATCTGAGGCCGAACTGTGTGGACCAGCGTTCCCAGAATCTTTATTCTGCTTCATTACACCATCAGCCTCCATGTCTTCCTCACCTGACTGATTTGTCATGGATTTCTGGCCAGCAATGCCTTGTTGCTTCTCATTCAACTTCCTCTTTTGATCTCCTGAAATACCAAAGGCTTCCTTCTCTGCTCCTCCCACATCTTCCGCTAAAAGCTCATCAACATCAGCTGCCGAGATGATAATACTTCGTTTCTGCTCAACACTTTCAATCGCAGAAGTTCCTGCATTTTTCAACTCCGATGAACGCAGCTTTGTAGATTCACTTGGGGGATGATAAACAGCCTTTCCTGAGCAAACACGTAGTTGAGAAAGCTTTGGTCTGGTAATGGTAGTGGAGCTGGCAGTAGCGCCCAATGGCTTTCGAATAGAATCAGATCCTCCATGTTGAATATGAACAGCCGCTTTTGATCGCGCAGCTTTGAACAAAGAGGCAGCTGTTGAAGGGGTGGCAATGCGGCCCCCAGCAGCAAAGGCAGCAGCTTTTATCAGAGGATCGGGAGAGGTGGAGGGCTTCTTCACCTTTGCTAAAAAAGCCTTCCTTTTTTGGCTGGTTAGGAGCTTACTTGAAAGGTTGGGAGCTCCTTTATTATGATTTTGATTAAGAGCTTCAGAAGTAGAAGTAGATGCATTCCTTGTTTCAGCTAAAGGTTCGGTAGTTGCTTCAGCCAGAACTGTGGAAGAAGAGGACTTCTGAGCCTGTGTTGTCCCTATTGCATTATGGTTGACCCCATTATATAAATTTGGGTACATTTGGCACTTGATATATCAGAGCAATTACACTTTCTAGTTATTTTTGTAGTACATCGATAACAATATTCTCACAAACAATGTGTGTTAGTACTTTGATTTCATCAAGTTTATAAGGGCTGTAGATTAAGGGGGCGTTTGGTTCAATGTCAACAACCAAACCTCTATCCCGCCAAGTGGAGTTGACTATATAAATTCTTTATTTTCATTGCACTTTATCAATTAACAAATTCTCATTTAGCTCTAAGTGTGTAAGATTATTTCTTATAATTAACCATCTATGTTTGCATTATTCTTATACAAATGTGGTGATAAACCACTTGTCCAAAACTCGAACTACGAACTCACATACAAGACCCCAAACTGACATTCCATTTATACAACAGACATCTCATACAAAAAAAGGCCAATAGTTTTAGCTAATATTAGTAAGATATAAACAAAGTTCAAAAGTCCATAAATGCCAATGGCATAAATTTATCAATACCCTTATCCCAAATGTTTGAGTCACTTTGATGAATTCAACTTAAGGAGGCGTTTGGCTTAATGTTATTTTAATATTATGTCATATTGTCATGATATCCTGACATTTAAATGTCATTTTTGAATAATAATTTCATAATTTTTATAAAGTTATCTACACATATCTTCCAACCAAATAATTGTTTCTTCTAAATAACATGACATAATATCAAAATAATATTCAACCAAACGTCTCTTCGTAATAATTTTGTCTAATATTGCATATGCCGATTCTCACTCATAAATCAATTTTTTTTAAGCATCATAAATCACTTTTAGTAAGGCTACTTCAAGTACTTTTCTCTATCTTCCACAAGGATTCTTTACCTTACCATAGATGTGCATATACAACTCTTCGTTGTGCAAGCCAAAATTTCTCGATTTCCTCTAATTTTACATTTAAGAAGCTAAATAAGTTTAAAAGAAAAGAAAAACAAATAGCAACAAATTGAGAAAATTAATAACATTAGACAAGTGAAACGATGCCTTTGGCAATTGCAAGAACCTGAATGTATAGTTGGCAAGCTTCCTTTCATAGGCATATCTAAAGCAATGGAAAGTGCTTTTTGCGCTGCCAGCATCTCCTCAGACCTAGATTTGCCATTGTGATTTAAATTTGTTTGTCGCTTCCGGATAATTGTCCATCTCTAAATAAAAAAGAAAAAGGAGGAAAAAAACACTCATTCCAAGTCTAGCAATGCTGGACATGAATGAAAAGCAGGAAGCAACAAGAAAAATTCGATATGTACATGTACAACTACTACCAACCTCTGTGAAGTGTGAAGCCAAAAAAGGAATTCCTTAAAAATTTAGACAATTACGATATGTATGTACGTGTACATTAAAAAAAAGCCACAGCAAGATTAAGTTTAACCATGCTACTGAACAAAATATTCTTAAAGGAACAAGTTAGGAAGAACTCCTTACAAAATTGAAATCCTAAGCAAAATAAATTCAAAACTATTCAACAATTCGATAAAACCATTATAATCAACTATCTGAAATATCCATTAAGAAGTACAATAAATCGGGCAACAATAAAGGACATGGATAAGCAGCATGAACGAGATAACTAGGAATAAGGCTATCGACTTCGCTCAAAGATTGAAAATCAATCAAAAGTTGAATCGGATTTTGGATCGAGTTAAGATCGACTTGATCTAAACAAGCCGAGCCATTTTTATAGATCAAGATTTCTATAAATTCAATGAGCCAGCACAGGATTGAGCTATCTCAAAATCAAATCGATTAAAAAAATATTTTTACAAATATTTATATAGATATTAGATAACTTGCTTTAACATATTAATTTTTCTGTAATAGTTTAATAAATTACCACATTAGAATTTCTTTCATAACTTTGATCAAACCTTGTTGACTGTAAATTAATTTTTTATTTTTTATTTATAACCATTAAGTCAAGATGGACAACATAGTTTAAGATGATTGAATAAAAAAAAACTTTTGTACCTCAGATTTTGACTGAAAGATCAACAATTAATAAAAGTCGGATCGAGCTTTAATTGATAACTTACGTTGGTCAAGCTCAAATCGAGATTTACTGGTTCATATTTTCGATCAGATCAAGATCGAATTGAATCTTTCAATTCAATCTTAAATCGAGGTCGGATCGGTTCAAAATCGGATTGAAAAAAAATCCCTAACTAGGAGAACTCATCAAATGTATTATGCTGAGATAATCTTCTTGAAATTTTCCATTTGCAACTCTTCTATACTAATAAGGGAAGGACAATGTACACAAGCCAACAAACTTGAATAGGAACAAAAAATTCAACAAATTGCAACAAGAACAGAAAAGTGGTAGTTGCAACGGTCGATAGTAGTTTTTTGTTTATCATGACAAATAGAAGAATGTATTGGTTGTAGAATTAATGGAAGGATTATGGGAAAAAAAGTTCTTTAAGGAAATGTAAGCCCATTAAACTCAGAAGTACCTGAGCCAGCTGTGATGCAGTTCTTTCATGTTTAAAATCTCCTTTAAAAACATTAGCCCAATTCCCTTCACCGAATTTTTGAACACCAGCTATTAGCTTCATATCCTCCTCTTTAGTCCAAAGTTTTCTCTTTTTTTTACCAGGAAAGCCTGAATTCAATGGACCACTATCGTCCAATCCCTTGTTGGATACACTAACATGTAATGGTTTCTTTTGAGTAGCAACTGGGGTAGGACCATATAAATGAGTCAATTGTTGTTTGTTTGATGAAACACCTAAATTCGACTCATTGACTTTGCTTGTAACAAAAGGAGCATCGACAGTTGCAGCAACCCCAGGATTGGAGTCACCGATTGAACCAGAAGAGAGTAAAACCTGTCCAAAGAATTGACAAAATATAAAATTCCAAACAATTGAAAGACAAATAAGGAGAAGGGTTGAAAAATAACATCCTAAAGTAACATTATACATTTACATATTAACCATCTAAATCACAAAAAATGACATTATATATATATATAAAATAAATACTATGTTTTATATGCTTCCACTATAACACTACCGGTATTATTTACTAATTTAGGTGTTTATTATTCTTGTTAAGTAACAGTTGATTACTTCTGATCACGGTTGGGATGAAAGAAACTAGTCATTTATCGATCTAGAAAATAACACACATCACTAAAATACGCTTGAATATTCACATATATCACAATATTGGGATATAAAAAAAAATATTCTATTTTAAAAGAATATGCCAATAACACTAAATCATGATGTTGAAAATGTCATATATACATGATGTAAAAATGGCTATTATTTGCAATAAAAGGCTATTATTTGGACAGTTAATATGAAAATAAATATTTAATTTATTAACATCCTATCGAAAAACAAATTGTGGGAGAAGAGAATTACTCTCCACTTAGTAAAAGATTCAACCATTAGCTCAATAGTAAAAACTAAAGGAAAATTACCCGGACGGACCACATTGAATAAGATTTTTATGATTCTACAAAGTTCTATGTTAAAACATTGATGAGCCACTTCATCACATCTCTGCAATAAAGGAATTTGTGCTAGCTTTTCTTCTTTTTTTCTCTCATCACTTAACAGGCGTGTTGGTTACACTCATGCATTGATAATGGGATGCAAACCCATACATTTCGTCAAGATTTCAACATTCATATGGTAAGTAGTATAACCATGCATGCCTCAACTTACTAAAAATCTATGATAGTTTGGATGCCCTCAGATACTTTCTTAAACAAAATAATATGTTTAGCTTTCACAATTTAGGAAAATCCATTAAACGAAATGATTTAATAATTAGGCTTCAAGATTGCTGAATTTAGCAACTCTTATGATTTTTGAGCTCAAAAGCAAATCCTTGCCTAACTTCTCTCTATCTCAACTATGTGGTTCCTGCCATGACCAAAAACAAGTTAAAGGATAGACAACGGCTAAAACAAACATCACAGGTATTATGAAAAGAGTCACTCACAAAATCATAGCAACAATGCAAAAACATCGTACCAAGGAGGAAGTCATGTATTTAACCGGAAACAAGAATAATAAATAAGAAATAGACTGGCTGACAACATACATTAAAAATTTCAAGGAAACATACATTAAATAAGAGAACCAGAAAACATTCTTCAGCACATGGAACTAGCCAGCTTCTTAAATCGAGTGTATTCTGTTTTCTCTCAAATAAATGAAACAGCCAATAAATGCAACTATATTTAAAGCTAGCTGGATGGATAATAAAAATGAGAGGTTTTCTAAGAAATTGAAAATACTATAGGAAGAGTTTATGATTAACCTTGACACAAAAATCCACCTCTGCTAATGCTTCTTTACTGGGCACAGGAGTGGCTTGTAATTCAAATTCCAAGTCACTTTCATCAGACTGCATCAAACATCGAGTGGTAACTTATTTTTCTCACGGAGACAAAAGGCAAAACAATGCAACAAAGTAATTGCTTTCTTGTTTCTTTGCATAAGGAAAACACATCAAAAATAGTGCAAATACCATTTAACCTTCAAAATCAATATAGTCACTAATTCAAATTTCAACTCACTTTCATTCTGATTGCACAAAACATAAATAATGCAAAAGAATGCTACAAAAATAATTGCTTATTATTCCATTACATACGACAACATTTGAGAAGCATAAAATATATTTAGTACTGAAAGTTTTGGTCATTTTGGTAGAGCACAATAACAGATTAATCAGAAAAGTTAGCAAGATCAAGGCTTGCTTAATTCAAACATCAAATAATTGTTCTGCACATGTGATTCCCTGATATCTTGGCAGATGACTAATGAAGAGAATGAATCTGAAATTAAAGGAGTAACAGACAGATGATCACCACTTATATTTCATTTCTGCATAAATTACTGTAAAGTTGTTAGGTTCATACTATAATTACTATTTAGTAATAGATTCAGAACAGTAAAAAAATTTCATTTAGACCGCTCTAGCTTTAACCAATATAACAAATATGCCACTATATTTTTTAAAGTTGAGAGATTTTTAGGCTCCATTCAACATTTTTCATTAGTTGTTAAAATTTGCCTCAAAAGTTAAAAAAAAAAGAAAAGAAGACTAATATGTGACCAAACTACCAAAAATACTCTCTTTTTCTCTTTCTTCACTGTTCTGTATCTATCTCTCCCTCTTCTCTACCCTTTTCTCTCTTCCTGTCTCTCATTCTCTCATTCATCCTTGAACCGATGCCTCCTGATTCTTTCTCTATCTGCAAATTTTGCCCACATGATTTCATCCTGCACCTTTTTGGAAGATAATTTTTATATGCACAAAATTATATTGAATTCAATCACAAATATATTTTATGGTTCAACAAGAGGAACTAACTTACTATGGTTACAACCGGAGAAAAATAAATTGAGCAAAATAATCAAAAACTCAATAGCCAGTTACTAACAAGTGCAAATTCATAAAGCAGGAAAGCAAGAGCTAAGAAATCGAACCTAACAAATACTGCAGTAGCCACCATATAATCAGCTACATATAATTATTTTACTCGAAAGCAAGAAGAGGGTCTTGGGAGTTTAAACGTTGATCCAAACTGGATAAACTAACCAATGGTTCAGTCCCATCTTCAACATTTTCCAAAGGCTTTCCATAAGCCAAATGTCGCCATAACATTTGGTATTCCCGAGCATTAGAGATTCCAGTAGAGGTGGCCTTAACAAGGGTCCCCCAATCTACTCTTAGATTTTTATCAGTAGACCGTGAAATCTCCTGAAGAAGAGTGAAAATCGTTGCTGCACCATATCTGAAAAAACTATGGATGATTAGAGAATAGGGAGAACAAAAACAAAAGACAAGATTTAACAAAGAAATAGAACCAATCCAGAGTACATTTGGTGCTTGTCAAGCATAGATTTATCTGTCATAAAGTCTCAGATTTAGTACTAGCACTAAAGGGCTAAATATGTACACCATAGCTTCCATATGATTCTAGTTGTGGCCTAGATTGTTTTTTCAGTAAACGAGTGTCACTAAAAATGTTGAAGGATACTACAAAAATAGCAGCGAGGAAGCAAGCTTCTATGAATATTCCCTAACTGAAGATCAAGAAAGCACCTTCAATGGAAACAACATGCATAAATCATCATTTCAGGATCTATAGAGAAATATAAAGGAACCCTAATTGCCAAATCCCGCTTACCCTAATCAATGGAGCTGGACCAATGCAAGTCACTTAATGTGCCTAACAAGAAGCATGTCCGGCATCCATAAAGGGTTCTCTATTGCCCACATCTCACTCACAATCCAATCCAAACTTCAAAGGCACGGGAATATATCACATCTGTATAGCCGATATCCCAGAAAAATATGGAAAACGATGAAAAGGGTTCACACGAAGACGACTCAAAGATGACAGATGAAAGCAGATAAACCTCTGGACAAGCGAGTAGACGTCTTCCTCGCTGATCGTAGCATTAGTCCTGTGGACGAACGCCATCATCGCTTGCGGCAGCGGAAAGGGACCGGCGAAAAGAATCACCAGCCAACTGAAGAGAGAAAGAAGACGCAGCAGAACTCCGCAAGGCTATCTGCGGCTGACTCTTCGGAGATGCCGGGATGCGAGAAGCAGAACGGCGGGGGAATATACCGCTGCCAGTTGATCGTTGGTCAAGCGAAAAAAAAAACAGAAAAGAAAATCTTGATGAGGTAAAATTTTAAAAACTACGCAATTTGAAGTTCATTCTTGCTGTAACGTAAATAGTTACAGATACTGCAATTTAGGCCCTGTTTGGTGCGATAACTGGCCCTGTTTGACGCGAAGATCAAATCACAATAGTACTAATTTAAAAAATAACAATAATAATAATAAATAAATTATTTTAATTATTTTACACAAATTTTAATATAAAAAATAATATTTTACTTCGCATACTTAATAATTTTTAATAAAAATATAAATTTTATTTCAC
>JAEMOT010000285.1:23957-45725 GCA_019297695.1 Apostasia ramifera
ATTAAAAATTATTGAGTATGTGAAGTAAAATAATATTTTTTTATATTAGAATTTGTGTAGAATGATTAAAAATTTTTACTTATTATTATTATTATTATTTTTTAAATTAGTATCACTTTGATCCTGGTTTGGTCCTCGTGCCAAACAGGGCCCCATTTGTCTCTAAATTATAAATTAATTTGATTAAATTTTAACTTAACATATCACATCATACATAAAATATAACATTAAAAATTAACTTTATTTCACATTTTACATATATTATTAAAATAATAATTAACTTATATCACATTCTTCACATATCTCAACATAATAACTAACTTTATATCATATTCTTCACATATTTCAATATAATAACTAACTTTATTTCACATCATTAATAACTTTTAATAAAAAAATATTTCTATTCAAATTTAATTTTAATTTTGTTAAATTTAACTTTACAAATAAACATACCCTTAAGTTATTAATAAATCTAACATAAAAAAGGGTTACTAATAAAACTTTTTTTTTTCAAGATATTTTTATATAATTTAATATAATATAATCAAATGAAATTCCAATATATTATTTGATAGGAGTTCAGAAATTTATGTGAAATTGCAACATCTGAAACATCACCATCCTAGAAAAAATATTATAAAATGGGTTCAATAAACATATAGGTCTGTCAAAAACAAGACATATTAAAAATTTTCTAAAAAAATATGAAAAATATTTGAGCAAAAGAGTTTGAAAATATGAAGAGCAAATACATGATGTTCGTAATCGAAAAAAACGAAAAATAATATGTAGTAATTTAATTCAAAAAGAATAAAAATACAGACATGTGAATGAATTGTCCCACATCCAAAAGTAGATGTGAGATACCAAGATACATAAGTAATAATGTAATTTCACCTATAAAAAAATAGCATAATTCCAACTAATAAATATATTTTTAAGGAAAAAATTATGAGGTTATGGATGAGAACTTTATAGTTAAAAGTACTCGAGTTGAAGTAGCATTATAATGAGTGACTTTTTAAAAAACACAAGGCTCTGTTTGGTAATAAGAAAAAAAAGAAGATTTGATTAGAATTTTTAGTCATTTTGAAAAATGTGTATGATATGAAATAAAGTAAGTTGGTTATATTAAAAATTGTGTATGATGTGATATAAAGTTGATTGATTTATTGAGAATTGTGTTGGATGTGAAATAAAATTATTGTTTAATGTTGAAATTTGTGTGAGATGAGATATAAAATAATTTTTTAAGTTTTTTTTAAAATAAATTTAAGATTTTGGCCATGGTTAATTTTAGCCATGATTTTTAGCCCATTGCCAAATAGGGCCTAAAATCAGACAATATCTATGACACCTACAACTAAAAAGAATCACTAGAGGGTGAAGAGTAGCGAGATTCTGGTAGACTTGGGAGTCAGAGAAAGAGACATTAGGATAAAGTTAAACATAAAATTATATAGCAGGGAAAATAGCTTTTAATTCGAGCGAGAGAAATGGATTCAAATTAAGATAATAATATGATCATTTGATTCAACTCATAATCAAAGTGAACTTAACAAACAAAAAAATTGTACATATTAAAAAAAATTTATATTGTATTTAAGGTATTTTATTTATGTAAATATCCTACAGTAGTTAATATAAAAAAATTAAAATATAAATATATGCATAAATTTATATTATTATATATATGTAATATGCACAACGAGTATTTTTCTAATGAAAATTATAACACATAATTATATTCAAGTTAACTTAAAAATTGACCCAAATTAAAAAAAATAAACGAATTGAATTAAACAGGAACTTAAAATAAAAAAAATTAATTTCAAGTTGGATTTAACTCATTCATAGCCGGAGGACAGAAGAGACCGTTGTTATGTTTCGATCTTAATGCAGTCTGCTAGGCATATAAATTTATGTGAAAATCAAAACACATTCGAAATTCGGTCATGTTTTTCGATCTGAAATCAATTTGATTTTCTTTCAGCTCAAAATTAACTCGCTCGAAAAAAAATTAATTCAATAAATATACATCTTTAGATTTTTTAAAGTATAATTGCGATACTTTTGAATATAAATATGTTATAATATTTTACAAATTTTAGAAATATATGTATAATATATAAAAGTAAATTTATGATATTATATTTTAATATATTTTATATGAATAATCGATATTTTTATAGAAAAATATAATTAGGCTCAATTTAGCTCGAAAGTCAATTTGAAATCAAAAATATTTTAGTAAGTTCGAATCAAATTCAACTCGAAATTAAAAATTTTAATTTTGAATTGAACCCGAATTACTGGAAGTTGACTCGGAGACACCCCTATATCCTGCAGCCAAAATCAAACAGTTTAATCGATTTGACTCTGGTTAATATAAAAGTCAAAGATCAAACTTGATCATAAAAAGTAATTATTCATTTAATATAATAACGACAATAAAATAATAATAATAATAAATTTTACTTAAATTTTAAAAAAAATTATAAAAAAATTAAAAAAATTATATGATTTTAACTGTCAGCCAATAAAGTAAAAATAATGAACAAAATAAATATTACATAATTGAGAATGCTAACGTGAATCAGTGTAAATACATATAAAAAAAAGAGAAATAAATACAATTGTAAAAAAATTATAATAGCATCAATTAAAAATATGATTAAAGAGAGTCAATTTAAATAGATTAGGCTTATGCATCTCATGCCGATAAAAATTCTAGTAAAAAAAATGAGATAATTACCTACATGCCACACAATTTAGTTTTTATTTATGCCTTACCCATCCATTCTTAGTTAATTATGCTATGCACACTCAAAATATTATAAAATCTTACATACACATATTTTAACTTATTTCTATTATAATGTGTAATCATAATTTTTCAATAACCTAACTATAGTTAGATTATAAAAAATCTGAACCATTCATCATATTATTTTAAGAATATTTAAATATATTTTGAGTGAAAATACTAAAACCTTAATGTTTAGGTGGCGACAAAGGAAGGAGACATCCGCGATGTGAATTTATTTTAGGATAAATTAGCGCTTTAGTATGGTATTGAAAACAAAAACAACAACAACCAAGCCTTAATCCCACTAGGTGGTATTGAAGAAGAGAAAAATATGTACTATTAAAAGTAAAAATATAATTTTAATGATTTACTAACAGAATATATTTTTTTCAAATAGATTTTGATTAAGTTTTAACTCAAATATGTGTATGTAAGATTTTATAATATTTTAAATATGCATAGCGTAATTAACTAAGAATGGATGGGTAATACATAAATAAAACTATAATGTGTGGCATGTAGGTAATTATCCCAAAAAAATTAAATTACTAGATCTTATTTATATAAAAAAAGATAATAAATACCAAAATAGATATTACAAGAAACTTTAATTTTGCATGCTCAAAAATAAATAAAAAATTATTATTTAATAAAATGCAGTCAAATAAAATATTCATATAGTCAATATTATTTTGTGAAATAAAAATTTGGTTGATGTTGTTATTTTATAATTAATTATATACAAATTTTTAATATAAAAAACTTATTTTATATAATATTTTAAATAACTTATAATTCATTAACTAATTTTATTTCACACTTTATATAATTTATATATAACTTTTAAGTATAGCTAACTTTATTTTAATTATCATATGTCAAAATTTTCAAAAAAAAAAAAATCACATGGTATGTGAAATCATTTTATATGGATTTATGGATATTTTTTTATACTGAAAAATAAGTGTGCAATGCTTGAGCAGCTTAACAAATTCAAATGCATAAATTTCAGTGATTTGAAATATTCAATAGTGTTCCAAAAAAAAAAAAAATCGGTAGTGGATTTATTGAGATGACAAATATAAGATAGATAAAATTCATGCAAATAAATTTAAAAATTCTAATATTAAATATAGTATTTTGATTAAATTGGAATGCATCAATAATTGTAAAAATTAATCTTAAATTTTATATAGAATGAAATAAAATTATTAAAAATTATAAGAATGACATAATATTTTTAACTTCTTAAGTAAAGACCAGCTCACTGCGGTTATAAGAAAAATAAGAAACAATTATTCTCATTTATATATTATTTATTTATATTTAACAATAAAATATATTAAAATTATTTTTATATTATAATTAAGATAAGTTTAATATAATTGTTGTGACAAGAAAACAACTAGAAGAATAAAAAAAAAATTTATGTGGAAAACCGACTGAATGGAAAAATCACGGCTTTTTTCGAGAAGATTTCAAAGGTTTTCACTAATGTAAAGCAATGAAATTACAGTCAGAGAAAGAATTGAGAACTTGAGGAAGGAAAGAAGAAAAATATCTCTTTTTTCCTGTTACAATGTAATTTTTTATACCTTAATTTAATCCGTAAGGTCACTTCAATGGAATGAGCTTCCCAAATACCTGCTAGCAGTCACGTCATGACTTCAGCTGCCAGGTATACGAACATTATTGTCTGGGAGGTCAGGAGGACCATAACTCTTAAAAGTGGCATGATCCTCTGTATCTCACAAGTCGTCTGTCAGTTCGACGTGATCTTTGCGTCTTGGCCTCTTCGATACTTGTTGTTTGGCGTTGTATCTTCCTTGTTCGCCACTGAAGGCCTGTGACGTCGATGCCATGTAAGCTTCTACGTGTACGCTCCAGATGAGGCGGCGCGGATCCGGACATAACAGTAATATTTTTAATAACTTACAGTATATATAATGTAAAAATTTATATAATTTATAATTTATTAAATATAAATAGATAAGACGTGAAATGATAGATTTACAAAAAAAATAGATTTACCAAAAAAATATAGATTTACTATTATACGTGTAATTAACCAAAAAAAAAAAGACGTTCTCACTATGGAGAGGTCAGTAGAGTCAACGATCAATGTTTCGTAATTCTCGGGGATAAAATGGGCATTCTTGGAATATGTAAGCGGCTGATCATGGGGCGAGAGTTTGAAATATGATCAGCTCGTTAATCGGATTAAGGAGGGAAGGAATAGAGAATAAAGAGGGCGACACAGAGAGAGAGAGAGAGAGAGAGAGAGAGAGAGAGAGAGGGGGCGAAAGCCCTTGACATCTCGTCCCTCTTCCCTTCGATCTCTGTCTTCTCGTTCTCTCCATCTGGGTATCTCCATACTCTTGCTTTCGATCTCGTAGTTCTTCTCTGTAGAAACCCTAATAGGACGCGATGAGTTCGAATCCCGTCCCTCCTCTGCCGAAGAGGAGCAGCCTCGCCTCACGCCGAGCGCCGTCGGCTGTGAAGAAGCTAGCCCCGTCCGAGAACGGCAGTGGTGCGCCACCCGCCAACGGGAACGCATCGAAGCCCACCTCACCCAATCAATCAACGTGAGGAACTCGTCCATTGACGTCGTTTTCGGGTTTTTTTTTTTTCTTTTTTTCCTGCATTTTTCTTGTTTTGCTGAAATCCGCGCCTTGACAGTGGTGAGAGAACCGTGAAGAAGCTAAGGCTTTCAAAGGCGCTCACTATACCGGAGGGAACAACAATCTCCGATGCTTGCCGGAGGATGGCCGCTCGGAGAGTCGATGCTGTTCTTCTCACGGATTCGAATGGGCTTCTATCTGGAATTGTTACTGATAAGGTTTTTCATCGTGTTTTTTTTTTAAAAAAAAATTGTTATCGCGGAGTTTCTTTTTTAAAAAAAAAAAAAAATTTGTTATCGCGGAGAATTTTGGTTGTTGGAAAGTTTTCTGTATTTCAGCTTACGAGTTGATTGTGAGCCAACATTTCAGGATGTTTTTATGAACAGGACATTTCGACAAGGGTTATAGCAGAGGGACTGAGGCCGGAGCAGACTGTTATTTCAAAGGTTATGACTAGAAATCCGGTTTTTGTCATGGCGGACACACTGGCAATCGAAGCATTGCAGAAGATGGTTCAAGGTTAGTTATTTAACTGATGTTTCTGATATCACTCTGTAATCTGTTAGTTATTTGAACACAAGTTACTTCTCCTTACTAAGATAGCAGTTTGCATATGCTACATCTTCCATGCACTTATATATAGGGGGAACATTTGTATATAATTACTTCCTGATATTTGGATTATCACCATTGCCCATGATAGTTGGAAAGCATTCAACTACTCATGACAGCTCTAAATTTCACTTTGGATGACTGGGAGCAGTCCAACTGAAAATATGATAATTCTCGGAAAAGAGGTTAAGGTTTAGTATGGTGGATTTTAGCTATCCCAAGTTAGATGCATTGCCAGGATGAGTAGCTTTAAATTTTCTATTGTCATGGTAAGACTTTCCTTGTTTTTGGTGTATATATATACAGACACATACACACACACACGTAAAAAATGATATAATTTTGAGTTTTGTGGTCATGAGTTGCCGGATAGTGTCTTCAGTGTTAGGTGCAGGCTTAATTTTGCTCAAACAAATTGCTATAGAGATATTTTGAATGTCTTTGGCTGTCAAATGGCGGAGGTGGCTTTCTATTCTATAGGTACGGCTCCAAAAAGATGACAATCATTTTCCATAGCTCTATTTGCAAAATGTAACTTGTTTTCTGTTCTAGTTTATTTCTTTGTCAAATTAGTAGAGGTCTCAAGCTCTTCAAAGATGCTTGCTAACTTAAAATTAGGTTATATGTATTAGTTTCTTTTACCCTGTAGTCATCTTAATCTAAGTAAATCCAATGATCTTTAGCAATAAGGTTAAATTAAATGAAATGGGATTATGTATATGCATATTTTGATTTACTTTATTATATGATGATCTACTCTTTTTGTAAATATCATGTGTGTAATGATGTTTTTGGTGCTAAGTGGCTTATGAGATTCTTCGTAAGATAATTAAGATTGAGAGAATGTGTGATGAATGAAGAGTCTTCTTATACCTATTTTAAAGAACAAGGGAATATACAAAATTATGGCAATTATTTAGGGGTCAAGTTTTTGAGCTGTATGATGAAGTTCTTGAAGAGAGTTATTGACCTGATGTTGAGAAATGATCACCATAATGGACAATCAAATTAGTTTTATGCTTGGGAGATCAATAATGGAGGCCCTCTTTGTTGTTAGAAGATTGATAAAAAATATAGAGATGCTTAATGGATCTTCATCTTATTCTTGTTGATCTTGAAAAGGAATATATTTATTGATCATTATAGGGTTTCGATAGAGGTTCTTTGGTTGCATTAAAAAGAAAGGTGTGTCCATCAGATACATTAATATCATCAAGGATATGTATGATGGAGTATCAGTGTGAGGACCACTAGTGGTAATTCTAAGGAGTTTTCTATTACAATTGGACTATGCTAAAGTTCGGCTTAGAGTTATCTTTATTTTGGTGATAGATGAATTGAGAAAGTATATTCAATGTGAAATTCCATGGAGTATGCTTTTTGCAAATGTTATAGGTTAATAGGTGAGAATCATGAAGGAATTGATCAAAAGTTGGAATATTGGAGAAGAATCGTGAAGTTAAGTAGATAAGTCAGGTGAGGATACTAACGAAGTGACGATGCTTGGATTAGATTGGATAGTAGTTTTATCTTGCAAGGACTTCAAATCTATTATCCACATTCACAATTTGAAATATAAAGAAGAATGTTAATCATAGAATTAAGGAAAGATAGTTAAAATGGAGGAGTATGATATGTGTTTCATGTGATAGGAAATTGTTATCAAGTAGTAGGAGAAAAGGTTAGAAAACTATTATTCATCTAGCTATGCTAAATTTGAGTGAATGCTGGAAAATTGAGTGACAAAAAAGTCATAAGATTGCTATAGTGGAGACATGAATGTTGAGATAGATGGGTAGTCATTGAAAGGTGGACTACATTAGAAATAGTTATATCATAAAGAGGGAATGCAGGATGTGATGAGGAAAGGATGTTTGGTAGTTTAGCATGTCCAACATTGATCATTAGAGGCCTATGTATGTTATGTGTGGAGATCAAATGTTAGACTAAAAATGACTTGTTATAGGGTTAAAAAATAATCATAAGTCACTTGTTCTCATAAAGTGTGTTGCTTTAAATTAAGTTGAATGGAAAAGAGAAATCTATGTAGCCAAACCCAATTAGTTAATTGCGATTAAAGCTTTGTTGTTGTAGTTGTAGTTCTCACTTTAATTATAAACTTTAAAACTAGAAAGACAACAGGGGTTGATTGCATTTAGTTTATTTAAGCAGATGGAAACAATTTTGCAACATGTTTTGGATTTTTATTGGTGGTTAGGACAAGCACTGAGGTCTGGTACTTCTTGGATAACAACAACAACAATCAAGTTTTTATTCCACTAGGTGGGGTTAGGTACATGAATCTTTTGTTTCTATTTTATTATATCAAATAACTCCTTATTTAGCTCCAAGTATGCAAGGTCATTCTTATTATTTTTGCGATGCCTTTTTGTCCAATTATGTCTTTTTTCAAGTATTTGCATTTGATTTATTATGTCATATTTATTTTTTTACATGAGCAAGATTCAATAACTCAACTCTTTTTATTGGAGCTTTTATCAGTTTACGATGTATATGTCCAAATTATCTAAGCTAACTATCTTTGAGCTTGTCCTCAATTGAGATAGCTCTAATCTTCTCATAGATCTACCAATTTCTCATTATTTCTTTCACCGTGACTTGTATAATTGATCTGGGTTATAAAATTCTCTCACTTATTCTGATAACTTAACCACTAATTTTCATCTCCCGAAAACATGCTCTTCTATCTTAAGTAATACGAACCCCTTTCTTGCATAAATGGCCAAATCTATGCGGAAAAATTCTGTAAATGCTCTGTTGTTAGATAGAATCAAAGGCAAATATGATGATAGCATCTATGCTAAATCCATTTGAATCTCGCTTATGTTGGATATTATTTCTCATTTGGATTGGAATGCCAGAACATTGCTGTAATTGGCAATGCGAGATCTTGTACAATGTGCAGTTATATTTTTGACTGACTTTTGTTTCAATGTACTGATCTCATAGTGACTGAGTCAAAGTCATCCTTTTTAATACAGTTTTTAGGCAAGAGTAGTTTATTTTAATTTTCATGTTTATTTCCTTTTTTTGTTAGAAATTTTCTTGTTTATTTCAGTATCAATGTAACTTGAAATGTTCTTTTCTCTTCCAATCCTTTCAGGAAAATTTAGGCATCTTCCTGTTGTTGAAAATGGTGAAGTTATTGCCATGTTAGACATCACAAAGTGTCTGTATGATGCTATATCAAGGATGGAAAAGGCTGCTGAGCAGGGCAGTGCAATAGCAGCTGCTGTTGAAGGGGTGGAGCGCCAGTGGGGAAGCAACTTTTCAGGTCAGTGCTGTTTAGTTACTTATCTAAACTTGTATGTTTCATGCGTTTACAAATTAATTTCAATTTGTTTGATTGCTCATTTCAAAATAAAAAGTTCTAGTTATATTCTTATAGTTGTTAGCATTAGCACATAAGCTTGCTGAAATATAAATGACCTCAAATAAGTTGCTCTTTCAATCACATTATTATTGATATATCTTACCATACCATTGATTTGCTTCCACGTTTGTTGCTTGTGCAATTTTTGTTCCCTTACCCTTGTTAATGAAGTAGAGTTAAATTCATCAGCTTCGTTCAATAGCTTATTTTCCTTATTGCATTAGAGTTGACCATGTTGTAAACAAATATACTGCAGAAAACCTTTGCATCAGTTGGGAGTATATGTAATATATTATTTAGCCAGATATTTAATTTATTTTTGCTGCTAGGAATGAAAAGTAAGAGAGACCTATGTCGAGGTATTGAATGGAGATTCTAAAATACTATAGAATGTGATATTCTGAGATAGATTGCAATGGAAACAAAGACTATGAATGATTTACTTAATTCTAATGTCAAAGCAAGCTCATTCATTCAATTCTTTTATTTTTGAGGAGAATGAATCTAATTTCTTTTAAGTAAGATTCAAACCTTCTATCAATCAGTTAACAACCAACGCCAAGAGAATCAACCTCATAGAGTTTAGTACTTGTTCTCAGCCCATGAAGAATATGAGTTATGGGGTGATGAGGGCATTTTAATGATCGACAGTTCTAACATGATAGTACGCCGTGATGCCATTTATGGACTATTTTGCTGTAGATTTTTAGTTTATCTTATTTATTTAATCATTCATTCTCCTTTCAAAACTTTACCTGCCAACTTTCACCAAAACAAATCTAGCTGCCATCTCACAAGAAATCTTTGGCTCATTAGTTTTGGCAGCTATCATAACTTGGTGCCTTAGATGTCCCGTACTATTCACTGTTGAACGCTGAACTTTTTTTTTTAACCTCCATCATTGAAGCACCATCATTAGGTTCTTTCGTCTACATGTAGTTGTTTGCTTAGTCGTCGAATTTGCTAGCGCCATCTTCCTGCATGTTTGGCGTACTCGAGCAAACATCTGTGTATCTGCATTGTTTAAGCTATGCTACATGTGGATCTCGTTCAGCACGCAGACTGAACCAGATATTTGATCTTTTATGAAATTAGCACCTTCAGTGCTGTAGGCTTCATAGTTAACTTGGGTTCAATTGATCTAAAGTCAATATTTAATTTAAGGTCACCAATCATGGTGAAATATTTAACAAAATAAATTTCACTTGTTTAATTGATATAGATTTAAAATTATTTACTATTTGTTTTACTCAATTTCTCGTATTGCGATTTCATCAATTAAGTGAAATTACTATTGTATTTATATTATGATAGATCCTAATTTAGTATTTGACATTTTAGATCTGATTTATTGAAATTTCAATTGACACTTTGATCTAATTTGATAAATTCTTATTTATCATTAATTATATTTTAGTTTAAATTTAAAATTTTTTAATTTTAGGGATTTGAAATTATTTGAATTGGTCATAATTAAATTAAAATAGTAATATTTTGAAATTATTTTATCATTGGAACTATTGATGTCAAAATTGGCATATTTAAAATGTGATGACTCGAGATTGAAGAGGGAGGGGAGTAATCGCTTGGATGGTGTTCATATAATTAAATCAGAATTATTCGGATAAAGAGTGGCTCCCATCAGGCTTCTAGGTGGACGAACATAGGAATAAAACATCGAAAATAAGGTGAGAGTTGTTGAACTGTGTAAGTAAATAATATTATCCCAATGATATAGACGCCTTTTGGGGTAAAATCGTATGACTAATGATGAAAAATTTGATAGCTAAACGTGCTTGAGCTGGAGTAGTATTGAAATGAGTAATCTCCTAGAAAGTACTCAAGTTTCGTTAAAATCGAAGTGGATAATACCTCTATATTTGGATCTCAAGTTTTTATAATATGACATCAAAGCCGACCTTCCATAGTACGATATGGTTTGAGGACGAACAAAGCAAAAACTGGTAGGCTTGTGATGACCGGGACCGAAGAAGGCAGGGACTGGTTGCTGCGGTGATGTCCATATGAATGAATTAAAAGTACCTAGGCAATGAGCTGCTTTTAGGTGGAGGACCACAAGAATGAATCGTTTCACATTAAAAAAAATAAAAGTTTTTGAGTTATATAAGTAAATAATGTTATCCCAAGTGGTAAAGGCATCTTTTGTGAGAAAATCGTGAAGCTAATGACGGAAAACTCTGTAGTTATGCGTGCCTGAGCTGGAGTAGTATTGAGATGGGTGACCTTCTAGGAATTACTCAAGTCACGTAGTTCTCTAAAGTCAAAGTGGTTTATATCTTTAAATTTGAATTACAAGATGTTACATAAAATTATTCACGTTTATCTTGCATTTGAGTCTGAAACTTCCTTCCTAATTTCAGGAACTTTTTCGTAGTGCCTCCATTTAATGTTTCATTTCATAAGGAACCTCAACATGGCTCTCTTTCATTATACACAATTTGTATCCCAATTTTGTTCATTTATATATTTTTTTTATTTTGTGTCATTGGCATAAGAGTTGTTTATATACTCTCTCTCTCTCTATATATATATATATATATATATATATATATGTAGAAAGTTAAGAAATCATGAATTGAGAAATTGCAATAGAAAAGAAATGAGGTGGTTGCATGGTCGGCCGACCCGATCAATATGGAGCCGAATGCGAAGGTTTCCATGCCATTCGGTTTATGCGAAATCAATTGAATTTTGAAAATCCAGGTTGTTGAAGTTGAAGCAACTACATTTGATTTAACATAAAGAAAAATGACCACTAGAGTGGGAGAGTCAAAGTCAAATGAAGATTTCCCATTTCTTTAAATCATTCATAATTGTGCATGATTGTGGCTTGCGTTTGATTAAAGCTAAATACATAGTAGAATTTCTTCGAATAAGGATCAGAATATTAGTATCACAGGTGTATTATAGAGTTATAGAGTTATACCTGTAGATTAATTCTACTAAAATAATTGGAAAGTTTTGATCATTCTTTACTCTTTAAATGATGTCTTGGATTTTTTTGAATAAATTGAAACACCAATTTGATAAGTCTTTGCTACATTGAAGATCGTACCACAATAGGTTCTTTTATTTTTTGAAATAAAGGAGCAACATGCATTCTTCCGGTGGATGATAGTTCTATATCATATAGGGTGTAGTGATGAGTTTTATTATTTGGTAGCTTCTTTATAGTATTGGATTCAATATGGATGTTTTTATACCTTGTACTAGCTTGTACTTAGTGAAATGTTTATAATCTTCTAGAGAGTGTAGACATAATTAATTTTATACAATTTGCTTTTTTTTAATTTAATTTTATATCATCTACTTGTTTTCTGATATTTTGTGGCATTTTTATGTCACCTTAATTAAAATGATCAATAGTTTTATATTTTGCTGCAACATAGTCCATTAATTGCTTGTTTATTTAATATTCCATTTTTGATGCAGCTCCTACTGCCTTCATAGAAACTCTCAGGGAGAAGATGTTTAAGCCTTCTTTGTCAAGTATCGTCACAGAAAATTTGAAGTATGACTCATCTATATGGGATTTTCATGTCTTAGTTAATTTTGTTTCGAAGTAATGTTCCTTTTTTTCTCGAAAGGATTTAACATAGTTTCTAATCCTGTCAATTAATTTGTTTGTAGGGTTGCTGTTGTATCTCCCTCTGATCCTGTATATGTTGCCACCAAAAAGATGCGTGAATTCCGTGTTAACGCTGTGATTATAATTACAGGAAGCAAGCCTCAGGGGATCCTTACGTATGCTTATTTCATACATTTCTTGTTGTCTAACAAACGTATGTGTGCTTATACTAATGATGCACTAGTTTGTAACTGCAACTTTTAGGTCAAAAGATGTGCTTATGCGAGTGGTTGCTCAAAACCTTTCTCCTGAACTCACTCTTGTAGAGAAGGTGAGTTGGTCTCTGTTTTGATGTATTTTACTAGTCTTCTTTTAACTTATTTCAGATAAAAATAGTGTCTATTTTTTGTAAGCAAGCAATTATTTTGGGTAATTGCAAAAGCATGTGAAGTTGTTTAGTATTATGCCTGAACTTTGACATATGTTGGAGGTATTCTTAGATGCGCAACGCGCATGTGCAGGACTAATAGGATCGTGAGACATGACAGAGAAAAACATGGGTATCTCATACACACAAGAGGGCGATGACTATTTTGTATTAGATTATGAAACTATATCCATTGCGTCAATTAATTTTGGCATCTTGCCATCATTGAATCGTATAGGAATACAATTTACCATTGCTTTCATTAGAAATTTTTTATAGTGTGCAATGATTGTATATGGTATGAAGCATACACCACTCTTGATTCTTAAAAAATGAAAAATGAGAGATAAGATAACTTTTTATACTTGTTATTATTAATAAATACTTTTAATAGAAATATTGAGGAATGAATGGTATCTTACCATTTCTGAATCGTATAAGAATATGATTTGATAAATCTTTTCAATAGCATTTTGTCATCTCTGAATCATATAGGAATATGATTTGGCTATTGCTTTTTTTTTACGTGTTTTTATCATTTACAATAATCGTATTAGAGTATGAACCATATATCTCTTTAAGATCCCAAAGAAATGGGAAATGAGAAATATTAACATTAATAAGTATTTTTAATGGAAATATTGAGGAATGAGAAATGAGAATTTTGATGCTAATTGTATTGACATACAATCAGCTCTTGCTTGATAATCATATTCGAATATGATTGCCTAATCCTTTGGGATGGTATCGCTCATGCATGTGCTTAATTTGGATTATCAATAGTTTTGCGCAGAATTTGTATGTCTGCGCATATGACACATTATCCTTTCTCTATATATTGACTAATAAATATTCTCGTATAATATAAAGTTTACATTACAGGATAATCTATCTCCTAATTAAATTCTTGTTCACTTATGTTACTGTTTGGAAATATTTATAATTACTCAAAACCCTCATTTATTTCATCACAAAAAAACCTCATTTATGCATTGTGTGAAAATTAATTAATATCTTAAGTCTTATATTATATAAATTATTCAAAAACTCCGGTGTATAGTACTTGCCTCTGTATTGATCATCATATATTTTATTATTTTCTTGTATTTCAACAATTTTGCTCATTTTTGTAAGTTTAGGTATTTATTATTATTTATTTATTTTTTATTTGGAATAATTACATACATGCCACTAAAATCTAGTTTTTTTTTTATTCTTTACCCCAAATATCATAATTCCTTCTAGCCCAATTGGAAATGTAGCGGTGTGAATTCAAACCCGGCACCCAAAGGCTCCAAGCAAGTTCCCTCTCCACTGGGAAAGGAGAAGCTCCACCTATTTTTTATTCTTTTGAGTTTAGTCTTGTTGGATTGGAAAGTATAACATCATTTTTTGTTTTTTGAGGAGCAAGACTCACCTAAAACTTGGAGACATTTTCTCATTAACATTTTTGGTAGAAAATTTCCCCCATTATCCTATTTTCCTGGAATAAAGCTGTTGTCAGAATTCATCTATTGTTATTATTTGAAGTAACTGTTATGATAAATAGATCTTTTCAATTGAAAATAATATGTGAAACTTCCGCATTTTGTTTTTTGCATTTTAATATTGCTTGTCATAAAATTTTATTTGCTTTGGTGGTATTCCATGAACCTATATGCAAATTATGTGGTCATCTAAGCCCATGCAAAATTTATGGATGAAATTGGTGAACACCCTCATAAATGTTATATGTTGTAAATTGGTTTGTTAAGAAATAGCAAACTGGTGCTGTTAGTTTTACGTAAATGTTTTCTATTGGCACATCATTAGTTATTTAGTCCATCCCAACTAATTGAGATTTAAAATTTTGTAATTATTGTTGTTATATGATTTTCAGTTATTTGACATGCTTTTACTCATGCTGATTATGATCTAGTTTGAAGCATCAATTCCCTCTTGATGGTTTCTACTGAAAAAATTTACTTTTCAGTCTTCAAGAAACTAACTTTTCATAAATGGTGATTTTGGTATATGTAACCAAGGTTGTTTGCTGTTATTTATGTAGGTGATGACCCCAAACCCTGAATGTGCTACATTAGACACCACAATTCTTGATGCCTTACATGTAATGCATGATGGAAAATTCCTTCATCTGCCAGTGCTGGATAAAGGCAAGTACTTAAGAAACTTATGTTAAATAGGGGGAGTGGGGAACTGATTTCTTGTGTCAAATTTGACTTGGCATTCAGAAGGACAGATTGTTGCTTCTTTGGATGTTTTGCAAATAACTCATGCGGCTATTTCTATGGTGAGAGATGCAGTTTTTTTTTTTTTTTTGAAAAAGAGATGCAGTAATTATACAATATACTTTCATTTCTCATCGTTTTGAATAATTTCTGTCATGCCCTTCCTTTATTTGCACTCAAATTGTCAAAGTGCATGCAAACTAATTTTTAAATAAATACTTTCATTGTATTTTTGGAGACGTCTGCTCATGTATATTTATTTTCTTTCATAACTGAATATACTTCTGATACATACCTTTTATTTTAATACATTAGTTCAGCTTTCCTCATGTTACGTTTGATTTTATGGTGGCAATGCTCTGAGGCTTCATGCTTTAATGCAAACTATTTCTTCAGATTCTTTCTTCAAATTTCCCTATTAAAGATAACATTCAGCCTAGGTGGGGCTGTGCCTCCGCAATGATTGAAGATCGATGTTGTCTCATGTTTCAATGCAAACTATTTCTTCAGATCCTATTAAAGATAACATTCAGCCTAGGCGGGCTGTGACTCCTTAATGATTGAAGATCGATGTTTAACCATTCCTATTAAATTTCTTAGATTAACATAAAAAAAAAATTCTTAGATTAGGATTGTCACTGCAGGGATAGTTGACTAATGAATCTGAAATCAGATCAGATATATATGTATATGTAGAATTGCAACTTTGCAAGCATGCATGCATATGTAATTGTATGAGTGTATGGCTGAGTATTTGGCTTAATGATTTCAAATCTGACCAAAATTAAGTTATATATTTATATCACATGGAAATAAAAAATCAATCTCATTCGTGCTCCTTGGAGGTTGAGTAGATTTAATCCCTGAAGTGGCCAGATTTCTTGTCATTATCAACTATCATCTGCTTTCATTCGCATTTTGCTCATGCTATTGATTCCTTCTTGAAGGTTGAGGGAAGTGCTGACACAGTTAATGACATGGCTAACACAATGATGCAAAAGTTCTGGGATTCCACTCTTTCTCTTGAGCCAGCAGATGATGAATATGATACCCAAAGGTGTTAATTTATTCTTTTTCCATTCTTATTATGCCACCAAACCAGTTTATTCATTTAAGGTTCATCTCCAATTATATCCAGTGAATTTTCTGCTGTGATGGCATCAGAATCTGCAGAAACTGGGAGATCGATCTATCCTCCTGTTATTGGGAATTCATTTTCTTTTAAGTTGCAGGACAGGAAGGGAAGAATCCATAGATTTAATTGTGGTTAGTATGACTAGTTAAAATCTTGATTGACTGGCTGCCATCTCTACTGATATGTGAAATGAAATCATTCAACAAAATTTTTGCCATTAGCAGGTACTGAGAGTTTAGCAGAGCTTGTTACTGCTGTCGTACAAAGGTGTGGGCTTAGTGATGACGAAAAAGATATGCAGTTATTGGTAATATTTTTAGTTTCTTGTCTTATTTGATTCATCCTTTATCTTCACTGATTTAATCATCTTTATTTTCTTCTTTCTTTATTGCAGTATGAAGATGATGAAGGTGACAAAGTTTTGCTCACAGGAGATAGTGATCTTGTTGGAGCTGTGAACCATGCCAAGTCGGCTGGTTGGAAGGTGATTTTCTCAACTATGTATAACTTTCGCTTAATGCTAATTTTCCTTTTATTATTTGTGTTTGTGTTGGCTGCTTGACATTTAGCTACTATTCATCTTTTCATAATTTGACACAATTACCTATTGTTTTAAATTTATTAAGCTCATTTTATTTTAACGAAATTAAACCCAACATTATGTAAATCGCCACCACTTCCATCATCATCAGTAAGTTTATCTTATTTACTTAGTCTTTTGATTAATGAGCTTTTTTGCCAAATCATTCATTTTTTTTAATGGAGAAATAAATATAGTTGGCCCAATTAATTTGGATTAAGGTTTTATTTACCGTTTTGTTGTATTCATTTTTTCATAGCACGTGTTAATTCTAGTTCACCCCATCTATTTGATACTTCCCTCTAATCAAGTTAACCTTAGCCTACAATTATTTTTCACCTGCCTTTATGAAATTTCATTTCCTTGCGTATCTTTTTTTCCTGTATGAAACTTGCAAGATCCTTTTATGTCATCAGGTTAAAGTTAAAATCTATTTACACTAATTTAATTCTCAATAACAAAAAATTTATAAGAAATTATTTGGAGCATGTTTGGTTTTGTGACATATTTAGATAGACATTGCAAAAAATTATAATACTATCTCTCACTCAAATGTCATCCTAATCCTAATATAGGAAGGTGAGGTTCGATTGATTTTCTGTTGTCTGAACAAATAATAATTTAAAAATAACATAGATATGTAGATAACATTGATATAAACAACACAAACGTCTAGACAGCTTTAATTTTATTTCGACTGATGGCCCGAGATGAAAACTCTAACCAAAAAAGAAACTTCATATCTTTTAAAACGGAAGCTTTTTAACTATAGTGACCACTACTGCTGCTTCCAGGTACTCAGATTGCACGCTGACAGCGCCCATACAACGAAAACTTCTGAAGCAACGGCGCCAACTCTTGATACTGTGGCTCTGCAAGCAGCTGGATGGTCTGCTTCGCTGAAAGCCGGCGTTGCGGCCAGCGCAATTCTGCTCACAGGCGTTGCATTGATGCTTTACTTGAAGAGATCTAAGGTCTGATTTCCTGCAGATCAAGTAGTTTTATTTATGGAATCTTAGCGCAAGAAAATCAGCAATTTCCACTATGCTTTCTCCTATTACAGATATTATTTTTCACAGTATGTTCATAGAACATGGGCCATAATACCAATACCGAAATTACACGCCGATGCCTTCAAAATTTCCCTTAACAAATCAAATTATTATTTGATCCGATCTGTGTAATTTATTTTTTGAGTTCTCTTTCTTTTTGAAAAAAAAAAAAATCATAGTGCAGTATTTCATATGGACATAGTGATGCTCATTTGAGATTTTATTATTAAAAAAAGTGAAAATTTGAAATATTATAAATAATTTGTGATCCTCTAATTTATATAATATTAAAAAGAAATTTTAAAATATTTTTATCAATGTGAACTAATACAATTAATTGGTAATGTTTCTAGATGTAGGGCATCAACGTGATACCGGCGTCATTGTTTTTTTTTTTTTTAAAATGATTTTTTTTTATTTTTTCGCTTATCTAAAACTTACCATTTTAAAAGAAAGAATTTGGAATTTTTTTATGTTTTCCTTAAATAAAGCTCCAAGATCAGTTGTAAAAGTCTAATTTCACATAAAGTTTTTTTTTTTTTTGAAAAATTTTCATGTAAAGTTTTTTTTGAAAAAATAAAATTAGAAAATTCATCAAAAGAAAGATGATGTGGAAACGCGCAGGTGTTTTTAAAAGTGAAATTTGTGTAATAAAGAAAATGCCTTATAGTTTAAAAATTTTTTTATTTATGTAAATTTAAAATTGAATATTATTAGAGTTTACACAATTTGAAGAGAATATCTTTTTCACTATTTCTTTATGTAGGATGTTCATCTTTTTCTATAGAGTAGAATGACAATATATAATTATAATCTACCAAAATATGTTTAACAAGAAAGGAAGAAGAATCATTTCCTAGCCACCAAATGGGAAATTAAAGGAAATTAAAGGAAATAATTAGAAGTCAGTCAAGTTGGATAAATTTGGAATGTAGTCAATGCTAAATTAGAATGGTGATGTCATCTCTTAACAAATATATGGAGTGAATTCAGTCAAGATAGAAGCACAGAATGTGATAATTGATGATAAGTTATCAAAATAGTAAACAATTTAAATATCTTAGATCAATCATACGAAATAGTTATCAAATATATGATGATATTATTAGCAAGATCCAAGTAAATTTGATTAAGTAAAAAAACGTATGTAAATTAGAATACTACAATCTAAATTCCTCTTTTTTTTCAATCATTAGTTCTATGATATACAATCTTTCTCATTAAAAAATTTCTAAATTAGAATACTATTGCCATAATATTTACTAAGAGAGATATATTTCTCAAATTAAAAATTATTTATTAGGTCCCATTTATTTTGAAATTAAAAATTAATCTAGTTTAATTTTAACCTGGCATATCACATTATACATAAAATTTGATATTTAAAATTAATTTTATTTCACATCATACACATATTACTAAAATAATAACTAACACATATCACATTACTCATATATTTCAACATATTAACTAACTTTACATTATATCCCTCGGACATCCCAATATAGTAATTAATTTTATATTATATTTCTCATATATTCTAATATAATAATTAATTTTATTTCAAATTTTTCATAACTTTTAATAAAAAAATATTTTATCTAAGTTTAATAAGAAAATATTTTATCTAAGTTTAATAAGAAAATATTAATGAAACTGATTTGATAGGCTATCATAAATTATTTTGTTTGTGGTTCCATGGTGTAGTGGTTAGCACTCCAGACTTTGAATCTGGCGACCTGGGTTCGAATCCCGGTGGGACCTTCTGTAACTTATATCGTATATATATTGACAGAAAATATCTGAAAATGTCATTTTTTTTTAATATTTTAAATAATTTTTTTTTATGGAGTATATATATATTTTTTTGATTAAGTATGGAGTATAATTTTTAATCCTTATTAAAACGCGGTTCCACTGGTTCACAAATTATGAATTGTTCCCCAAGTTGAAAGTTTCATTGTCATTTATTTTATTCATCGTATAATAACTTTACACACCAAATCCATTTTGATGGAAAACCTTAATTCATGATGATAAAAGAGGATAATTTTATAAAACTATTTAAATATATGTAATTAATTTTTGAGGACATAAATTAAATAAAGCAACATAGTAAATCTTAGATAAAGTGAATGTGAGAAATAATTGATGAACAAAATAATAATAAAATTTAAAATTTGAAAACCTACGAAATCAATATAATTTTTTTTTACCTCGTGCATTATTGTTTGGATGGCTAAATGTAACTTTATATATTCTTTTCAAGTAAGACCTCGCAGAACTTTATTATTTATTTTACGTAATACTTGAAAGAAGAGTTTTAGTAGGTTATCAAACTACATAAAATTTAAGGTAAATTACACTCAGATCTTTGAATTTAAGACTTAATAACTCACAGTTCACGTTATAACATCAGGATCCCTGAGTTTTAGTAAAATATCAATTTTTTTTTTATTTTTTATTATTAAACTTTTTAAAATTATCATTATACCCCTCCCCCTCTCTCTCAAATTTTAAGAGAGGAAGGGTATAATAATAATTTTAAAAAATTTTAATAATAAAATATTAAAAAAAACTCATTTAATAATTTATTAAAACTCAAAAACTCTAATGTTATAATTTAAAAAAACTTGAACTCATGTGTTATTAAACCTTAAACTCAAAGACCCAGGTGTAATTTACCCTAAAATTGATGGCTTACAATGAATATTATATTCATCTTGTGGTAGATTGACAAACGCCATAAAACCAATTAACTCCCAGGGACTATTCGGGCAATGCGTTCATTTTGTTGGAAATTATAAAATTTTAAGATTGATTTAAAATGTGTATTAAGATAAAAAGTAAAGCTAATTATACTAAAAATATTAAATAAAATGTGCAATAAAAATGATAATTATATTAAAAATGACCGTGTGAAAAATAAAGTTATTTTTACAATATTATAATTTATATACCGCATAATAAAAATTAATTAAATATTTTTTTTAATAAAATAATCCATTTTAATTATGGTATAAACTAAAGTGAGAACTACTCTCATATCCTTACTCTTTTAGACATATCAAATGAATACTTTAAATAAGATTGTGAAAATAATTCAATTCCTCGATCTTGCGTTTGACTCAATCTTATCTTAAATTAAATTTAGAGAGCATTTAATTCAACACTGTTTTAATATTATATCACATTATTTAAAACTAAATGTCTTAATATTCAGATATTATTTTTTCAGTGACATTTCATAATTTTTTTACAAGATCATCAACGTTTATTATCAAATCAAAAAATTATTTTCTTTAGATGATATATATA
>JAEMOT010000285.1:59624-87603 GCA_019297695.1 Apostasia ramifera
TATAATATAATATCAAAATAATATTAAACTAAATACATCCTAAGATTAATCATCTAAAATAATTAAGATTAGCTATTTGAATTAAAATTCAAAAACTAAATACTTTGGAATAAAATGAGTCCCCTTTGGTTAAGCATGGATCAAAATAGTGAAAAAATTAAGCTTTTATGACCGAGTTAAGAATATGTATGACCAAAATATATAAAAAAGTAATCGAGTGAAAGAATCAGAATTGCACGAGATTAACATTAGGGACATGTTTAGAAGTCAATACATTTGAGTTCTAGTTCAATTCAATTTGAAGCTAAAATGAATTAGGAAGGGAAGATTCATCATGTTCTTCTCACATTCAAGATTAATTATAGGTGTTATGTAGTATAAAAAAATGTGTAGGTGGAATAAGAAGATTTCTTATTTGTGATATTTTGCTTTTTTTTTTCTTTTGTATTCTCGAGAGAAAAAAGTGTGTGAGCGAATATTTTTATGTTGCATGCACGAGCCTTTAACTATTTTAAGAGTTTTTTTGCGAGATTTGTGCTAATATTCTTTGCGAGTAGATTACTGTGAGTAAAATTTAGTGGAAGGTGTGGTTTAATTACACAAAACAGTTTCTCTAATACTCTAATGTGAAATGAGAATTTTTTTTAGTAAAAATTTAAGAGGCTCCTACTGAGATAGTGTAGTAAATGTATGCACATGATATGTTGACCCACATTACGTTCTTATATATTTTACTAGATGACCTTCTTTATGTTCTTATTGTTAACCGATTCTAAATTTATGTGATTGTTTTAAGGGATAATTACCTGCATGTCACACCATTTCACTTTATTTATACGTTACCCATCCATTCTTAGTTAATTACACTATGCACACTCAAAACATTATAAAATCTTATATACACACACTTAAGTTAAAATTTAGTCAAAATCTATTTGAAAAAAAAAATTTCGTTAGTAAATCATTAAAATTATATTTTTACTCTTAATAGTACATATTTTTTTCTTCCTCAATGTTACACTAAAGCGTTGATCTGTCTTAAAATCAATTCACGTCGCGGATATTTCCTTCCCTTACCACAACTTAAACATCAAAGTTTTAAGATTTTCACTCAAAATATATTTAAATATCCTTAAAATAATATGATGAACGGTTCAGATTTTTGGTAACCTAACTATAGTTGAGTTATTGGAAAATTATAATTGCTCATTATAATGAAAATAAGTGAAAGTGTGTGTATGTAAAATTTTATAATGTTTTTAGTGTGCGTAACGTAATTAACTAAGAATGGATGGGTAACACATAAATAAAGCAAAATGGTGTGACATGTAGTTAATTATCCCTTATTTTAATTTCTAGTTTTACCATGCATCTATTCACCCTCTATTCAATGCAAGTCATCGATCCTATTAAAAGTTGGACGAATGAAAATTTTGGGTTCAGTTCATTTGAAAATAATAACACATTCATTCGTCGTCATTACTGTGATGCTTAATTGTGTTGTAATATTGTGGTCACTATTGGCGCAATTGAAACTAGCGTCACTTCTGGTGCTGATACTGACATTAGTTCTACTTGTTGTTATATGGTTATCGAAAACTTTATCTTAGAATTGAGTACGATATGAATTTTAGTGGAACCACGACAAAGCTCTGGGCGTTTTTATAAATGTTAATTGTCGTCTTTTATATATGATTTTTTTTTTAAATTTTTTTTATCAACTTTACATATGAAACATGCAGAAAGCAAGAGATCAAATTTTTATGCAGTTGGTCACAAATCCTTTTTGATGGAACAAAAAAATTTAGGGTTGGCAATTTAGTTGGAAACTTGACATTTGATAGAAACTCGAGCATATTATATTTGATTTAAAATCAACTCAATTTTATTCGATCAAAATAAAATCAATTCAAATACTCAATGTACATATATATAATCAAATAAATTAAATAATTGTATTATATAATTGTGTTATTTTACAAATAAAAACAACAATTGTGATTTATTTAATAAGTTATATATATATATATATATGAATTTATAATAATAAATTTTAGAATACACAATAATTCGATACACATTTAAATATAAAATATGATTAATAATTAAGCTCAATTTATCTTAAAAAAATTGACTCAAAATCGAATGAATTTTAATTAATTTAAATTAAATTCAACTTAAAATTGAAATATTTAATTTTAAGTTGGGATCGATGAGATCAAAATTAACTCGATGCTAATCCTAAAGAAATCACACGACATATAGGTGGTGCTGCAGATAACTCATTCTAAAGGCTAAGCACTCATACTATTTTCTTTTTGTTTTACATTTTATATAAATTTTGATATTAAAAATTAATTTTATTTTATATCATGGTAAATAACAAAATTAGAAATCAATTCTCTTCATAAATTCTGATAAAAAATTAATTTTGTTTCATACATAATTTTAATAATTAAATAATTTTTCAATAAAAACATAGGTCTTAATATATCATTATTAATTAAAAAATATCATAAATAATCATTTTTCCCTCATATCTAACAGAATTTTATTATTAATTCTCTATTTAGTTGTATTATATTTTGAATTGATTTGATCTACTTTTGAGTGAAATTAGGGCCGTAAACGAGTCGAGTTTGAGCGAATTGACCCATTTTAATTTAAGTCGAGTTACAATCATCTAAATTTGAATCGAGTTTCAAGTTTACTTAAACTAAGTGATTAATCATGTGTAGTGGATAAAAATGTATTTCAAGTATTAAATTTATTATAATAAATATTGATATTAATAATTAAAAATATACATAAATGTAAATAACTTTAATTTTCCTTGAAATTCTCTTTATAAGCTATAAAATATATATTAATTATCTTAAATATATTACATAAAAGTGTAATATTATATTTGAAAATGTGGATTTAAAATTATTTAGTCAAGTTTGAGTTGTGTCGATCTCATTTCAAGCGAACCAACTTTGAGTCATAAGAAATTCGATTCAAGTTCGAGTCTAGCTAAATTTGAGCAAGCTTCAAGTTTTAAGCAAAATTTATTGCCCTCTGGTCAAATTAATCTAGTTTGAGAGTATGGGAGAGAGAGAGGAGATTGAAAACTTCTTTTCTTTTTGAAAAAGCCCCCTCTTTTTTGTTACAATAAGATTTTTATACTCTGATCTAACCTGTAGGGTTAGTTTAATGGGATGGACTTCATCTCTAGTGTCAGACCAATAATACCTGCAAGGCAATCATACAATGGCCTTGGCTGTACGACGTACGGACGGTACTGTCTTGGGGTAGGGAGGACCACATCTCTTAAAAACAGTATGGTTCCCAGTACCTCACCTGGCATCCGGTTAGTTCGACGTGATCCTTTCGGCTTGGCCTCTTCGACACGCGCTGTTCGCGGTGATATCCCCTCTGTTCGACGCTGAACGCCTGTGACGTTGATGCCATGTGAGCCTCCACGTGTACGCTCCAGATGAGGCGGCGTGGATCCAGATATAACATACCCCGGTTTAAGCTTAACTCGTCTTAATTCTATTTGAGTTTGAGCTATCTCAAGCCTTAATTGAGGCAACTTAGGCTCTCTAATGAAATAATTTTTTAAAAAAAATTACCATTAGAAGATTTTGAATTTGAATTAATTATACTCAAAAAGTTAATCTAACAGATATCCAAATAACAAGCAACACATACTTACTTGCAGATAATAAATATTTACAAGAATTGAATAAAAACAGTATTTACATTTAATAAAATAGAGATCGAGCCAAGTTGATCCAATCTAATTATGATTCGTAGATCAATTCTATAAAATTCGAGCGTAATTGAAATCGAGTTAAAAATTAATTCGAACATCGAATGACTATCGATCTCCAGGCTAAAGATTGTCTTCCTCAAAGATGAGAACTCTCTGACATATTTAGACAAGAGTAATCCCTTTCCAGTTCTATTTCCATTCCACCTGCTGCTGGTGCTGCAAACACTTGCATTACAGCGAGGAACGCTCTCCACTTGAAAAGTTGACTAATTTATAATACATTTCTAATTTCAGGGACTTAGATGCAATTTATCTTTAAACTTAATAAATAATCATATTGGATTCTGTGATACTACGTGATTGAAATATTTATTTTTATAATATAAGTATGAGTATTAAAAACATATTCTAATTTTGTAGAAATTATAAATTTTAAATATACATATTTATTATATGCAAGTATTTTCAATTTAACATAAATGTAATTAGAAACAGTCTTTTTGAATATGCAGATGTATTCGTATGCATGCAAATAACGGACTAATGCATAATAGTAACAAAAAATATTAATATCTTATTTAGCATGAGAATCAAAATAGTATTATTTTAAAAAATAATAATTTTTTTTAATTATTTTACATAAATTTTTATATATTTAAAAAAATATTATTTTATTTCACATATTTAATANTTTTAAATATTTATTAATTATTATTATAATTATTTTTAAATTAAAATCATTTTAGTACTAATTTTAATCTAAGCCAAACAGCTCCTAAAAGCATATCATTTATTGTTTTGTAAAAAGTAATCTTTTGTTTCATTATTAATTACAAGGGATATTAGCATAATGGTACATCTATCATTTTGAAGGATCATTTACATTAAAGATATTTTAATTATAAAAAATTATATTTTTATAGTAAAAAATAAGGTACACTTGATCTTAGCCAAAAGACCGACGTAAAAAGTAAAGTATTATATGTGTCACACAAAAATTTTATAAAATTATAAATTCTATATTATTTTTAAATAAAATATATTATAGTCCTAAAGCCATAATTTATAATCCCTCTAAATTATGACTGAGAGTTTGGCTAGCTTGACGATTGCTAGTTGCCCGATATTCGGATTGATATTTAGCTTAAAGCAAGTTCAGCTCAAGTTATTGAACCGAGCCATGAGCCATGGTTGGATCAAATCGAATTAGCTCGATCTTTTTTTTAAATATTAATAATATATTCAATCATTTATTATAATTATTTATTACTTATACATTAGTATGCATTAGTTGAGGTTAAAATATCAGTTAGGTAATCTTATACATATAGTTAATCTAATTTAAAATTCTAATAAAAGTATTTTTAAAGAAAAAAATTTTAATTTTCTATTGAAAAAAAAAACCCAGATGCAATTTTACAGCCTCATGTGCAAAAATTAATATCTTTTAAAAGTTGGGGACCGCATGGGACCAAGATGCAATTTACCCTAAATAACAACAGCATAGGTTGTGTGATAGTATAAATTCACTCATTTAGAATATATATATATAAATTATATAAATTGTATAAATTGAATATATATTATAAATGAAAATTTTTATTATGAATTTATAAAATATATAATAGATAAAATCTATGAAAAAGTATCATTAATTTAATTCATAATTATATTTTAAAAATATTATGTAAATTATATAATATTATAAAATTTTAGCACGATATATATAAATTTTTTTAACGATAAAATATTTAATTTTTTGTAATTAAGATGGCTAAACCTTTCTCTACATGTGTATGGGGAGACTAATTATATGAAGAGTGAGATGAAGATCAAAAGCAAATATGCATTTATATACAGATAGCTAACGTAGGTACGATTTGTTAATGAGAAATAAATTGACATATATCCACCACTAGAGCTATTTATGAGAAAAATATCTAATGTCTCAATGAAAATGATTAGTTGCGTATATGTGTGTCTATTTATATACTGAAAATGACCAAATTAAGATTAAAAATAGAAAATAAAGGAGGTTAGAATAAAGCCTTGAAGTTAAATAAGAGAATTTTTCGTAAGATATTTTTGAAAGGAGAGGAGGCCAGAGTGACAAGGCAAGTTACTTGCTGTTAAAGGGCAGCTCTGTTGAGAAGAGCCAGCCGAATAGCTGAAAGAGCAGGTGAATATTGCTAGTTAAGAGCTCCCTTAAATAGAGAGATATTGCGTAGAGTGTATTTGAAGAATTATTATTTTGAATTTTTTTTTTATCATAAATGTGAGTATTTATAATAAGAATATAGAAAATGGCATTGGTGGGGTTAGGTGGCTCTCATTAATATTGAAATGCTAGACGGTGTGTGCAACAATATTATTTGCTCACAATGATGAATACCTCCCGCTTACCTTTAGCTTGGGTGCGATATAATAGCGACAAGACTATGATGTGATAAATGCTTCTAGCTGGGGATCTGTTCGTCTGACACTATTCGACTAGCTCCAAGATATTCGATTGTATGGTGTTATTTAGGCTATTTCCTCAAATTTTATTCAGTAACATAATTTGAGTAACCAATCAACAAATTAGCTTCAATCTATCACATGTTAAATTTAGCTCACATGATAGATTTTTTCTAGGGATAATTACCTACATGCCACACAATTTAATTTTATTTATACTTTACCCATCCATTCTTAATTAATTACACTATGCACACTCAAAACATTACAAAATCTTGAATACACACATTTGAGTTAAAACTTAATCAAAATCTATTTGAAAAAAAAAATATTCCGTTAGTAAATCATTAAAATTATATTTTTACTCTTAATATTATATATTTATCTCTTCCTCAATACCACACTAAAGCGCTGATTTATCCTAAAATCAATTCACGTCACGGATATCTTCTTCCTTTGCTGCCACCTAAACATTAAGGTTTTAAGATTTTTACTCAAAATATATTTAAATATCCTTAAAATAATATGATGAACGGCTCAATTTTTTTATAATTTAATTATAGTTAGGTTATTGAAAAATTATGATTACTCATTATAATAGAAATAAGTTAAAATATGTGTATGTAGGATTTTATAATATTTTGAGTGTACATAGCATAATTAACTAAGAATGGATGGGTAAGACATAAATAAAACTAAATTGTGTGACATGTAGGCAATTACTCATTTTTTTCTAATATATATATATATATACACACACACATACACACACATGCGCACATCACTCTTCTTGGAATAATCAATGCCTAAATTGGTGAATGATATATGAGATGTCATTAAAAATAAATAAAATTGGGATGACAAATGTGTTTTTTCATATATATATACGAATAAGAATCCTATCAACAAAAAGTTTCATGTTACTTCTTATGATTCAATGTAATGCATATAGCAATTTTTTATTTTTGACTCAAAAATTTAAATATTAAGAATCTTTGTTCTTAAAATAGAAGAATTTCGACTAAAACAAAACCAACAAATTTCAGAATAGTTTTAACTAAAATTAAAATAAAATTGATGAAATTAATCATGTTTGGCAAAACTTAAAATTACCAAATATATATTACATCAGACAATATGATTTAGTCATTGTCATTGTTTTAAGTTTTGCCAAAATTAATTAGTTTGATTTCAAAATTGGTTAAGATTGCTCGTAAACTCCCAAATTTTATTTCAGACAAAACACTTACGATATTAAAAATATATTTTAAAACCTATATTTTTAATAAAAAAAATCATAACATGCATTCACATGTTGAAGCTATCGAAATCAAAATTATTAAAATTATCAAAACTATCAAAATTAATATTTTTAATTTGCGAGTAAAATTGATCAAGCCATAGATAACACCTTATTTTTTACTTCATTTCATTTTGAATCTCTACGTGCTGATTTGATAAACTATAAGCTGGAGTAGAATGATGATATTGTTTCGGTTGTGCTTAAGTATGTCCAGCAAGCTAAAATTTGCTTTTAGTTCATTTCATTTCATTATATATTTTGGACACACGAGATGATGTTCATTTTATCATGGATCTACAAAGAGCTGAAATTTGCTTTTGCTTGGTGTATTTATCGTGAAGTAACATGATAAAATTCTGATCATATACTCATGCAAATATTCGCATATGATTTCAAGAAAACTTTTAATAGCTTTAAAAATGATGCGAACTCAAACATTATTTAATTTGTTGCTTGTGATTTACATATTTTGGACATATAAGATGATGTAAAACTGATTATTGTTCTAAAAAAAACTGAAATTTGCTTTTGCTTAGTGTATTTCTCGTAGAGTGACATGATGAAAATCTGATCGTATACTCGTGCAAGTAGTCTCATTGCGAGTTACCACTTATAATTTGATCGAGGCATCCGAAAGTCTACTTAATAAGTTTTTTCTAGGTAATCATATATATATATATATATATATTATTTTTATTATATATATAAATTAAATAATAGTCTACTCACAGAAATCATGGTAATATTTAGTATGAGAATTGCAAGTACAATCTAAAAAATGGTTGGCTCAGTCAGACCAGAACAACTAGCTCAGTCATTATATATGCGTGTTGATCGCAAATCTCGACCTTAAACATCTCACATCATTGTGGGCTAACAAAAATATAGATCGAAAATAATACTAAGGGGGTGTTTAGTTCAATGTTATCTTGATGTTATGTTATGCTATGTACAAAAAATAATCGTTTGGTTTAATGATATCTATAAATAATCTTCTATTAAATTATAAAATTATTAGTTAAAAGATGACATATAGATGTCATGACATCTAGAATATATAACATAACACTAAGAGGGCGTTTGGTTCAGTATTATCTCAATATTAATATTATTTAGATGTCATATTATCTAAATATCATTGTTATTCATCAATGGACATTTGTTTGGTTTAATGTTATGATATTAGAAAATATCAATGCTATCCAAATTATTTTTATTTAGTTGAAAGTTATTGACATTATAATAACAAATTGACGGTGTTATCTTGAGATGTCGCCCGATTTGGGGTGACATCTAGATGTCAGCGTGTAATGATATTTTTGTAATTAGTTATAATATTATTTAAAGATGTCATTAAATCAAATAATTACTTTCTAAAAATAGCATAACATAACATTGAGATAACACTGAACCAAATGCTCCCTAAGATAATAACGAACTAAATGCCCCCCAAGACAAAACTGGAGTCAAACAGGTTAAAATGTAGCATCAATAATGATCAAAATAATTTGCCATTAGGGGACAAGAGATCAAATTCAATGTTTATCATTATTGAGACTATAAAAAACTGTCATTAATTAAGGTTGAAATGACTTACACACCCTTGTATTCAAGAAAGAATGTGATGGGACAATTTTGTATCCACCCCATAATAATTCATCGAAAAGAGGACATTTGGTGAACTCCGATAATCCCTAACAAGTCAAAAGCTTATCTCTGACTCCAAACCAAAAATGTATAGACCTCGAAGAACTAGCACAGAGTCAAAAGGACTTAACTTCGTTTAATTTGAAAAAAAATATATTATATATGAATTGAAATTAATTTTACAATAAATTAGTTAAAAGTATATATATATATATATATAAATATAAAAGATTAGTATTTCATATAGCAATGAATTGCTTGAATTAGCTTATGAGTTTCATATACCTATATTCACATACATTCTAAATTTGATTAGTTCTATCAATTTAACCTATCATTAGGGTGGCAAAATGGGATGGTGAGTTGGGTTTGATTCGAACTCGAATCCAACTTAATCTAAATAGCTTAACTCAAACTCAACCTAATTATTACATATGTCACGATCAATAATTAGAACTTGCTAACTTGACCTATTTATAGAATAAATATTATAAATGAGTTTCCTAAACTTAATTTCAACTAATTATGTACAACCTAAACTCAACTCATTTAATAAATGCAAAATATATGATTCATACTATAAATTTTCGATTCGGGTTCAATTTAACCTATTAAGTCCATGTAAACAATATCAAACATTTTTATTTGTATTATTACTTAAAATATGTTCATATGAAAAAAGAAATAGAGATATTGTGAAAGGAATAAGGTAGTGGGTCGAGACCAGAAGAAAATGATAATTAATAGTAACACAAATAATAGGCGAAGAAAATGCTTCAACAAAATGGAGAAATGAATTAATAAGAAAAAAATGCCCTTTTAAGTTTTCTCTTATTTTTTCTTTTGTTTTCTCCTCTACATTTTATAGTAATGAAGATCCCTAACATGACAAATAGCACCCTAAAATGCATTTGTGGTCATTATGAAATTTTTTACTAAAATTAAATCTCATAGGATTACATAAAATATAAATAAATTAAAAAAATTTAAAAATTATGTAAAAAAATGCATCTTACTATAGCATTATAAATTATTAGAAAGTTTACTTACAGCACCTGTTTGATCGATCCTTATGCGATTTTGGTCATATTAAAGACTAAAATAATTCATTAATTAAATTAATTTTTATCATTTTTTATATAATTTTTATTATAAAAAAATACATTTTAATTTACATTTTACTTTATTTTCAGTATATCAATCAATTTTATTTTAATTCCTACATAATTATTAATAAAGTTAATTTTTTTCCCTATCATACACAAATCTCAAAACTAGTTCACAATTTTTATAGCATAATCAAATTAGTCTTTGTCAAATAGAAATATATAAATCTTTTATTTGCTCATTAATTTTTAGCACACATACATTACATAGTTGTTATATTGCGTAAAACTATATAAACATGACAAAATAACAGATAAAAAGACAAGAAAGCTGTGCGAAAGCTCTTTCCGATCGAAGAGTGGGCCTTTGGTCAACCAGATCCAGCTAGCTAGTCGGATGATCAGGTCGGAAAACATTTATTATAGAGAAAGTCTTTCAAATTGGACAAAATTATGGTGCTCGTAAGCTGCTTAAAGGTTCCCCTTGCTCCTTTTAGATTAAAGTTACACGAGATAGTCACCAGAGAGAAGAAATAGAGTTACAAGACCTTACAGAGTAAGGTATTAGGTATTGGTGAAAGAAATATGTAGCATACTATTATATCATAGAGAAGGAAAGTTAGAAAAAGAATCTTTTACTATAATTTTTCACTGTAAAAAATAATCAATGTTGAAATTTTATTATAAAGTATTGATTATCTTATTACGACGAATAACATCCAATTTTTTGCCCTTCCTAAAAATAAAGGCATCATCAGATGTTTTGACATGAAGCTCATTGTTCTCGAGAGGATCATTGTGTATAGGCTTCTAGGCCGCTCTCTTTGAGCTACCTTGCATACTAGTGATCATGAGATGGATTTTTTGAGTAGGATCTGAACTTATCTTATAGCTGTAACACGAGGTAAGTTTCTTATTGTCTTTTAAGAGCTAAATCTTGCGATTTTAACATGAGATAAATTTTTAAGAGCTATAACTTCCTAGAACTCTCGTGAAAAACACTTCTAGACTTCTTCCTTCAAGGTGATCTCCGAGTAGCTTCTATTATTGAAGATATTCTCTCAACTTAGCGAGTGTTGATCATGATCAAGGCTGTGTTTTCTCTCTCGAGATGAACCGTCTCGTCTCACAGTCTCTTCCCTAGTTGATGTTGGGTTCTTATATGAATTAGACCTTTTGATTGAATTTTCTTTGCATAACATCATAATCGAGTTGATTTGAGAAAAAAAATTTGTGATAAAATAATTCATGTTTGAGAATTCTAGATTTGTTTGAGAATTCTAGATTTAAACATAATTTCATTTATTTGATATTAATCATAATTAAGGCTCGACATTTACTGATGTTCGAAATTAAGCCAAGACTTGGAGGGCTCATTTTAGTTCAAGTTTTAAGTTATTTATGTTTAAAAACAAAATTTAAAGAAAAAATAATTTAAAATCATTTCGAACTAAGATTCATTTATATATCGAGTCAGATTTGATCTAATTCACATAACGTTGGAGTTAAATCAAAAATCAAATCGAAAAGCATGAGTCGACTCTAATTCAATTCATGATTTTTTGACCTGATTTTTGGACCGAATTTTTGGGTCGATTTAGAGCTCTCAACTACTACTTTGGGATTAATAATTTAAGTATTCATTTTATAAAAATTTACATTTGTAACTTCTAAAAAAGAAAATTTTATTTATGATATCTCCTATTTTGAATATAAATTTACAAGTAGCACCTTCTATTCTAACTTTTATTTGTGGGTGTTATCTGTAAATATTAGATTTAGGAAGTGTCCATGTAGAAAAGTTTTTTTTTTTGAATGAGATAGATATAAATTTCTCTAATTTTATTTTCTTAAACCAAAAATTATTAATTATTTTTTCATAAATATTTGACTTGTTAATTTCGAAGATTAATCGACAATTCAGTATATAATCAGCTATTAATAATAATAATAATAATAATAATAATAATAATAATAATAATAATAAACTACATTGCTCGATTTATCCTTGAAATTTATAAACTTAATGATCCTCACACAATATCAAAACAGGATATATCAGACATATGGCCCAATATCAGAAATTCAGGATATTTTGATGTCTTTTTTAACTAAAAAAATATTTTAAAGTTATTTGAAGTTTTTTACATAAAAAAAAATATATTTTTTTTAATATTATAATGTAAAATAAAATTATTTTATTAATAAAAATTATACTTAATATATAATAAATTTATTTATTTATTTATTTATTGAAGTATATATTGGATGTGAAATAAAATTAATTTTTAAATATATAAAATAAAGTTAATTTTTAATATTTAAATTTATTATAATAAGGAATAAATATAAAATATTAATAAAAATTTTTTTAGAGAAATTTGAAAAAAAATTTACCCTGATTAAACAAAGCCTGAATGTATAATTTTAAGATAGCTAATTTTTTTTCTTTAAATAAAATAGAGGACTAGATTTTTTTTAATTTGATGAAAGATCTGAATTTATAATTATAATCACAAAGATAAATTTCTAACTTTAACAATTAAAAAATGTAAAAAAGTTATTTTTAGGGGTGGCATAAATAATTTGTTTAAAAAAAATTGTTTATCTATGATTCGAATGAGCTGTGCTGTTCTATCATCTATGCCAAGCCGCCTCGAATGGTCCGCTCTGTCGAAATTGGACCGTTAGAATCAAAGCGAACCGTCACCTCTCTCGTCTCCCTCCGCTCGCAAGGCAACGATGTTGACAAGAAACGAAATCTCTTCCTCCTCCTTCAGCTTTCTCCCTTTCAATTGAACGCGTGATCCCCGGCTCACTCTCCCTCATTCATTGTTTGCCGCCTCTGCCCCCACTTTTCTCTCTATTTAAGCTCCGTAAATCCCAAACACCATGGCTGCAACCGTCCACTCTTCTCCCTTAAAACCAATTTCTAGCAGATGGGTATCTTCCAATCCAAGGGGAAGGTCTACAAGCCTGCCTTTGAGATCGATCTCGGCGCTGAAAGTGATGAAGTTTACACCCATGCCAACGTCAAAGGTTCCCCCTGTTCGAATTTTGAAGATTTCTGATGGTTTTGTTGTTGAAATATGAGAATTTGTGTGAATTTTTTCTGGGTATTTTGGGTCGCAGCTCCTCGGGTTGCAGGGTTTCTTGTGAAGCTATTTGTGTGGATATTGGAGACGTGGATATTAGGTCCCATCGTGGTGTATATCTTGAAGAAAGATAATCTTGTACATAAGGTATTTGTTAAAATTCCTTTTGAAAGAATGTTTATTGACTGCCGCTGGCTTTTTTCTGAGCTTTAAAATGAGTTTTATCCATCCATAATCCTTTCTTTTTGTTGATGATTAATGATGAGACAGATTTCATCTGCGCTTCATATTGCAGAAACTGTAAGAAAAGCAAATTATGTGTTTTCTTTTGTTTTTAAAAGAAGGGCTCCAGATTTTATATTTTATAATTGAGAATTGTGGTTTACATATCTAGCTAATTCCTACTTCATACTTCAATGGAAAACAGAATTACAGAGGTCTTAAATGCAGAGAACAGCTACTCAATTTCTGAAGTTCTGTTAAGCAATAGTTTATTGAGTTTGTATAAATCTAAGAGAAAAAGAGACTTCCAGCTGTGGAGCTCATTATATTAACAAATTCCACAGTGCAATGAAGTTTCACCCTTTATTTTCGAACTTCCGCAGCTTGTTTCCTTTGCCGAAATACCAGAATCACCTCTGTTTACAGCCACCCATGATTTCGAAGGTTTGAACTCATCAGAGATCCCATATAGACTTGATATAAGCTACAAACCTTCTGATTTTGTGTGAATTGTATGCTAGGTCTTCAAGAGCAAGAGGTGACTTGCATCGATCCAGATCTGTCTCCTCCTGAGCGAGTCAAAGAGGCCATGGGTTGTCTTCCTGCGAGTTTGGAAAGCACTTTGGATTCTGGTTTCAAGCGCTGGACTATTAAGGATTTCTCCAGAGCCTACAATTCAGGAAAAACTACTCCCCTTAAGGTTAGTACTGCAATGGGTACCTACATGATTTCAGATGTATTGATTCACTAGCCCATGTAGTAATTCAACTAGTGCCATGTTCATCATCAATTGCTTGAGCATTTGGCTTGAAGATAGATAATCTCCCAATGTTTAGTTTGATATTTAGCTCGAGTTGAGTTTATTGAGCTTAGCCATGTGTCATGCTCAGATCGGATCAACTTGGCTTGATCTCTATTTTTTTAAAATTTAAGTAATGTATTCAATCATTTATTATTTATATAGAAGTTCTATTTTTTTTAAATTTAAATAATGTATTCAATCTTATGTTATAATTATTTATTATTTGTATAGAAATGTGAGCTAGTTGTGATTAGGATATCTATTCGGTGATCGTGTAGGTATGATTAACACAATTTAAAATCCTAAGAGAGGTAATTTAAAAGAGATTCAATTCTTTGGAGAGCTTGAGTTGGCTCGAAGTTAAATCAAGCTAGCTCAAACTTGAATTGATTTGAGATGAGCCGAGCTTGAGCTGTGCTTGGCTCTGCTCAGATGGTTCTTAACCCTATTGCTGGGCTGATAATTGTTATCAAAAATCAAGATTAAGTAGACAATTATGCAAAATTTTTAGTGAAGCAAAGTTGACACTAATAATTTTGAGTCAAAATGGATCAAAACTTATGCCTGAATTAATTTTGAGTTGATTTTGTGTTCATGTTGACTTTCTCAATATTAAATTGAAGTTGATCCAAAAATATATTATACAAACAGAATAATGATGAAAGCAATGTTGTACATATTGGTTAAGCTATCCTCAAAAACAATATATTATTGCTATTTCTCAATTAGATTTTTGAATATATTTTATTATATGAATGACAATGATGATAATAATGAGAAACGACTAATGATTAGGGCTAGCATTTTGAAATACTATAAATTGTCTCTTCCCTGTTTGGCGCGAGGACCAAATCAGGAACAAAGTAATACTAATTTAAAAAACAATAATAATAATAATAAATAAAATTTTTTAATCATTCTACACAAATTCTAATATAAAAAAATATTATTTTACTTCACATACTCAATAATTTTTAATAAAAATATATACTTTATTTTCACATCCTAAACCAAAATATTCGAATCGAGTATTTTGGTTTAGGATGTAAAATAAAATTAATTTTTTAATTAAAAATTATTGAGTATGTGAACTAAAATAATATTTTTTTTTTATATTAGAATTTATGTAGAATGATTAAAAAATTTTATTTATTATTATTATTGTTGTTTTTTAAATTAGTATCATTTTGGTCCTGATTTGATCCCGATTTAGTCTTCGCGCCAAACAGGGCCAATGCTTAAATAGTTTCCTTTGAAGAAACTAGTTTCTTTGTTGTATAAGTGGATGACTCTGATATTATTGTAGGAGAATATTGTGAAAGCTTGACTACATAATATTGCAGGTAGCAAATAGATTTTTAGCTGCTGTGGAGGAATCTTCAGCCCCTCATCTTCAAATGGCATTCTTTATTAACTGCAACACAGATGATGTTTTGAGACAGGCTATGGAATCTTCAATACGGTATGAAAAAGGTAATTTTTCCCTACTACTACACTATTATGTGTATTTGTTATAGAACAATATCAGACTATGAATTTATGGTGTTCTACTATTGGTGGCGCAGTAATTACAATCAGCATTACTTAGTATTGATGAAATGAAAATATTGAGATAGATGTGTATATGCACTAGCTAGATGATGTTGCAAAGCATGATCATATTAAATAATGTTGGAAAAACATCTAAAAAAATAAGATGTTCAAGAATTGATGTTTTGTGATTAGAAATGTATAATGTGCAAAAGGGAGCAATTAAAACTGATGAATAATTCTTGTGAAAAAAAAAACTGAAGGAATAAAATTTTGATTAATAGAATACAAAAGAAAAGACTAGTGTTGTTGTTGGGATGGTGCTCAAAGAACTTTGATGACCAAAATTTTTGAAAATATATTTTGGAGATGAAAATTGTTTATTGACTTCGGATAACAAAGAACATTAAATGTGGAAGTACTCTTCTCATAGGGTCTTGTATAACTTGAAAAAAAATATAAAGAGTTTTAACATGAGAAGACTTAATCCCATGTTATTATAAGATAGACCATTAACTAGGAACTTGGAAGCTTCTGGTTTCTTCTCGAGTGACTAGTTGTGTTGTTATAAGTTCATCACCTAGATCTACTAGTCCTAGGCAGTTAAGATGATAAACTTATCTTCTTTATTTCTTTTCTTCTTCTCTTTGAAGAATTTAGGAGGTAGAATTGCTCTTGGATGAGAGTTTTCACTGCTAAACTTTGCTATAGATGTAAAATCACTATGTGGATCTCTATTTTTACTACAACACCACCACATTTCTTCAACATCACAAGCATGCTGCTCCTCTCTGTTGCTTTTATAGCTATAGAATATGGCAAAAATCTTCTTTGGATTGAAGATAATAACCCCGCATGCTGCTATCCAACATGACCACTCTGTTGTAACTACATCAAGATTCTTTGAATCTTCCAGATCATAGGTAACTCTCTTCTCAAAAAAAGATGAACGAGTAGCTTCTTATGTCCAAAAAGGTCTCATGGAGGACCAACTTCCTCAAGGCAACACTCGACTTTCAATTGTTAGATTCCTTCATCAAAGGCTTCTATTATCCAACCTTATTCGAGGTTCACTGTGTCGAATTTCTTGAGCTAGCCAACCTTGTCAAAGAACACTTTTCTTCAACTATGTTTCCTTGTTTAAAACGAATACCCTTCTCGAATAACTCCTTTAAGGCTGATATTTTTTAGAAGCTTTCTTTGATAAGCATTCTCTACTTTTTTGTCTTCCCCCTCACTTGGATGGATATCTTGAGCAAGGGGTTGGCCAAAAAATAACTCAGTGAGATCTTATGAAAACTTACCACTTGTTGCATTGGGCATGATTAATTGACGAAAAAAAATTCATAAATTTAACCGTAGATAGTTGGGATTAGGATGATGATAATGTATAACATATTTATTAATCTGCATGATAGAGTAAAAAAAATTCTTTTAAAGTAATGCTGTTAAAATGTTTATTAAGATATTCTTAATTCTGCCAAACATATTTTGATACTTCCTTTAGCATGATCAGCTGACATGCCAAGGACATGACTCTACAGGGTAGGTTGATCATACACAACTTGCATAAAACATTTAACATCAGCTTTTTTTAGGCCTTATTTGATTCGAAGCATTTTATTTGCCCAACACAAATTTCAACTATAAAAATCAACTTTATTTCACATCCAACATCAATACAAATATTAGAATTAAAAGTATTTCACATTTTACACACTTTCTAATATTAAAATAAATTTTTCTTCAATTAAACTTAAAAAATAAAATATTTTTTCTTCCTCTTATCTAAAACAAAAGCTCGAACAGGTAATGAGCATAAAGTCAGTTCCAATTGCACCACAATTATTATTTACTTTATATGAATAAAATTAACCATTTTGTCAAAGGTAATACATTTTTGGGTGTTACTTTAACAGTTAAAAGATAATAAATGCCTTTAATATGTAGACAGGAGAGAGGACACATTACGTGGAGCCTGTTTGTTTGTAAGGTTAAAATTAAACTTGGATAAAGATATTTTTTTATTGAAAGTTGTGAATGATGTAAAATAAAATTAGTTATTATGTTGGAATACATGAGGGATATGAAATAAAGTTAGTTATTATGTTGGGATATGTGAGGGATGTGATATAAGTTGGTTATTATTTTAGTAATGTGTGTATGATGTGAAATAAAGTTAATTTTTAATATTAAATTTTACGTGTGATGTGATATGTATGGTTAAAATTAAACCAGGTTAATTTTTAACAGTCAAACAAACGAGGCCTACGTGGTCCAGCTAAGAAAGAAGTATGGTTTTTTGTTCAAACCTACACAATACATCATGAAAGAATAATCAAGGATGTTTTTCAAAAATAGCTTGAAATCCAAATCCCAAAAACCTTTCCCTTCTCGTTATGTAATATTTTTTCCCTTAATATATAATCTTTTTTTATCAAATTTTTATCTCAGATTAGTCCAAACATATAGACATCATCAGCCTTCTCTTCTCAAAATGTACTGATTAATTGTCCATTATTACTTCTCATTCTTAACAAAGTAATCAAGAAGTTTTAAATAGGCAGCTAATGATGTTTTGATAAATGCACTCCTTTCAAGTATTATGGGAACTGATTGTAAGAGAGAAGCACACAAAACTAATATGAATTGGCAAATTTCAACTGTGTTCACTTGTGTACTAATTAAATATTTCTTAGTCCAAGTTACAAAGTCAATAAACGTTTGTCCAATCACTTATAATTGGTATAAGATATTCTCATCTCTTCATGAATACTGAAATTTTTTTTTATGAACATGAATATTGAAAATTGATTCCTAGTATTTCAGCATTCAAATATCTCACCTAGTCATCTGTAATTTTCTCTTCTCAAAAAAATGAGTCAGTTCTTCGAAAAAATGATTTGAGAGGGTGAACTAAATTAGAAGTTTTAAATTAGGCTTCAGGCTCTAACAAAAGAACTAACTGCTTGTAATGATGTTCTCCTCAGGAACTCCCATTTCGATGCTGGATGGAATTCTAGTTGCCATCAAAGATGAGATGGATTGCTTGCCATATCCTACCACCGGTATAATGCAGCATTTATCTTGCTTTCTTTGATAGATCCCTCATCCCTTACTTTACTTTCTATTAAATCCCTTATTTTCTTAATCAATCTGGTGGTTGCAGGAGGAACTAGGTGGCTTCATAAGGTAAGGCCATGTACTGATGATGCAGTCTGTGTGAAGAAACTAAGGTCTTGTGGTGCTATAATTGTTGGCAAGACAAATATGCATGAACTCGGTGCTGGAACTAGCGGGATTAATCCACATTATGGGTAACCTATGTTTTATTTTCTCCTCTTTTCGGGCAATAAATCATAGTAAGTGACTCTGTTATTCATCAACATATCATTTTATTGTGTTTATAATTAATTCCAGGCCAACAAGAAACCCTTACAACATTAACAAGGTTTCTGGAGGCTCTTCAAGTGGCTCTGCAGCTGTTGTCTGTGCAGGATTGTGCCCAGTTGCACTTGGTGTTGATGGGGGAGGTACTATTTAAGTATGGTTTTTTTGGTTTTATAGAAACCATCAGATCAATGTGTTCTTTGAAGACAATATTATGATCTGAGAGTACCAGTTGCCTTCCCAGGTCCTTAACTAAGCACAGTTTGTATAAATTACTCTCAGTTCCCTGAAAGTTGGGGACCATTTTTCACAGTGGTCTATGTTTTTGAATCATTTCAGATGGGTCGCTGAGGTACTTCAGGCTTTCATGTAGGTCCTTCCATTCAAGTTGTTCACATGAACCTAAATACCCATATTACCTTAAAAACTCTCTCCCTAGTCCCTCTCTCTCTCCCACCTCCCCTTCTGTCCCCTCTCTCCTCTAGTCCTAACGTCCCCTCTCTCTAAGAGGAGGGAGGGGAGAGAGGGGGTGCCCATAGAAAGGTGGGAGGAGGGAGAAAGAGCCAATATTTAGAGATAACTCGAGCTATATTCTGAAAACATAGGTATCACAGTCTCAATCAGTGACATTGCTTTTCAGTAATTAAATCAGGCACTTGGATGGGAAAACTACAGTTGGGAATGTTCCAACTCTAATTTAAATATTTTGATTAGAACTTAAGCTATACAATGCTCACATGTCAGCTTCATGCAAGATTGAACCAAGCAAGTGTAACTAATTTCTAAAGTTAGTTCTGCTATTGTTCCTTTACTCGAATTTGTTATAGAATGGAGGGAAACTCAAAACTTGACTCAGATTTTATTCAGATAGATTTGAACACAAGCGTTTTATTATTATTGCAAAACCTCAATGTTGATAACTGGCTTCTTTTTAAAAGAAAAAGAAAAAAAATCTTTCTTATGCCACTGTTTACTATCTGTTGCCTTGAATAAATTTGTCAATGTTTGTATTAACAAGGTTCTGTTCGCATGCCTGCTGCTCTTTGTGGGGTCGTGGGCTTCAAGCCAACAAATGGGCGCTTGTCTAGCTCTGGGTGAGTGCCTTTAGTATATCTCCCAAAATTAGAACAAAGTACTTTAATTGTAAAACCTTTGCATTTCAGGGTTCTTCCGTTGAACTGGACCGTTGGAATGCCCGGAATTTTAGCTGCAAACATTGAAGATGCACTTATTGTGTTAGTCTTCATGTCCCACATCTTCAACTTGATCAAAAACTATGTTTAATTTCAGAGATTACGCAGCGATTCATGTGATATTCAAACATTTGCGTTTCCTTGTTCAGTTATGCAGCTATAGCCAGTGATTATCCCATAAAGCAACCCAAACTGTTGCAGGTGATAAATCATGTCCAGACTTCATAATCACTTGCAAGCCTTCATGTGAATCATTTAGCCGAACTTATGATAACTTCAGCTACTATTTTGATACTTTAATCACTTACTAATACCATTATATTTGTGCTTGATATAGCCTGAAATCAATCTTCCTCACCTGCAATCTTCATCCTCACTGGCCAACATCAAATTTGCCAAATACGGGAAGGTTTTGTGCCAGATTCTAAACGTAACATATAGAATACAACATTTTTTCTTGAAGTAATAACATCTTTCTTGGGTTATATAGTGGTTTAATGACTCCTCAGCGGATATCAGAAGCTGCTGTGATGGTGCTCTGCTAGTGCTATCCAAGCATTATGGATGGAAGGTTGCATTCTAACCTAAGCAATCATATAAGTTTCAGTCTGAAAGTCATGTACAAATAATTTGCATATTCTAGTAAAAAGAACCAACAGTATAATAAAATGAATATCATGACGAATTCTTGACTTCAAAATTATAATTGGGTCTCTGGAGTTTAACCCATTTTTCACGCAAGTCAACATTTTTTAAAACATCAATATGATATCTTACTGTTGTTTCAGGCAGGTCATTCTATTAAAGTTTATGTTAACGTAAGTGTAGGTACTCCATATTACGTTCAAATCTCTCTAGATACAGGGAGGGAGGGAGATTTGGTCAAGTCCTCGGCTCAAAACATTAGATGATAAGAAAATATGTCAGAGACCTACATGAAATAGAAATGATGAGAAAGAACTTGCTTGAAATGATTTTGAAAGGCAGTCTAATGACTGAACCTCAGAAATTTAGTTTAGTACCTTTAACAATATCATTCTAAGTGATACAGTATAGTCTTGAGCATCTAACCTCTACACTCCTTTGCATACAGACTGTGGAAGTCACCATACCAGAAGTAGAAGAGATGCGGCTTGCTCATTATGTGACAATTGGATCAGAATGCACTGCTTCTTTGGCTACTCATCTGGAGAAGATGTAATTATCTGTTATTTCGTAAACAGATGTTATTTCAAGTAAAGCCTGATGGTGGACTTTGCTTGAATCCAGGAATTATGGGGAGATAGGATGGGATGCAAGAGTTGCCCTTCAGGTATACGGCTCATTTGGCAGTAGAGATTATATAAATGCTCAACGAATTAGGTAATATCTTACAATATATTCACATATTTTATCTTCTATTTTTAAATTTTGTGAAGATAATTGGTGAATATATATGGCTTTCTACCCCTTGAATCTGTGTAGGAATCGCCAGATGCATTTCTACAAGGAGATCTTCAGAAGAGCCGATGTTATTGTCACACCTACAACAGGGTATTAAGCTTCAATCACCTTTTCTTCTAATAATCTTATATGTAGGTGTATTTCAGGAACATGAGTTCCCTATGTTTTCCTTTTATGTGAATCTTATAGAGTAACTGCATATTCACTTCAACAAGATGCTTTCAGAACTGGCGAACTTGACTACATAAATGGAGGTTTGTGCAGCAACCAAATAAAAAATTTGCATTTCATTACTTATAATTGGGGATGTTAATTTTCCCAAAAGACGTCCTAAACTGACTCGAATGCAACTTATTTTGGTTGCAGCTCAAAGATATCTCACTCGTTCAAGTCGAAGTTTAACTTCCTATAGGCATTTACATACATGCGCATGTGTGTATACATTTATAAATCTGCTTGCACAATATATATTATTATGCTATGTGCTTCGTCAAAATTACTTGTGCGAAGCAGAATGATGTGTAGATACACACACATGTACTTCTCAATTATCAGTGAATAGAAGAGGTAGATTATATGAAAAGTTCGTTTAGTTCGACACGTTACGCCTGCAACTTGAATCAACTCAAAAATTGACTATAACTTGATTAACCTCTTACTCAACTCAAGCTGATTCAAAGAAAACATATTCTTCCATGGTTAATTTCTAAGGTTACTAAATGTATCTATAAACATGTTCACAGCTGCACTAGTGAGATATTCGATATCAGGAAATTTTCTAGGATTTCCTGCAGTAACAGTGCTGGTAAGCTGATTTTATGTCTAAAAAATGCTTGATTAAATTTTCTTATATGGTTTGTTTTTAAATTTTAATATAAAATTTGCTGTTTTGTAGGCTGGATATGATGCAGGGGGCTTGCCTATAGGCTTACAGTTCATTGGCCGGCCATGGTCTGAAGCAACGCTGCTTCACATTGCATATGCCATGCAGGTACATAACAGATATTTGCACAGAGAACAGATTGATTGGCTTTTTTTTTTTTGTTGTTGTATTCAACTGTTAAGAGTTGCTCAAATCAAATTCAATTTTATTACAACTCGAACACAAGTTTGAGCTTCAATGGCAGTTATCAGTGGTGCATCGTATACTATTTTTATGTTTAGCATGTGTTGTCACTGAGATGCCTTGAATCCTAGTCTTTCGATGTTCGCAAATCACAATCAACAACCCGATCAAAGCCTTAAAAACCTATCTGCCCCCAATTATTGTTACTGGCCTACTCAAGGCACTGCGTGAGCGTGTGAACCACACGATGTGCATTATTAGTTTGTACATATTAGTAAAAGTGATGGGATCACACATGTATACAGATCTAGTAATAAAATAGTTGATTATATAGTATCTTGTATTTGTTTTGAGGATGTCAACCAAAGTGGGGTATGTTCCTCCCAGTTAAGTTTGTAGCACCCTATTAGGTGATAGTATCTCATGTACACGTTTTTTATTTTTAATGGAAAATGAGCTTTAAGCCGAATTTCAAAAAAAAAAACTAACGTGCCCTAGCAGAAGTTTCTAGGATTCTCAATGGCGGCTTTTGTGATGCTGTTATGTCGGTAAGGGCATTTTAGAATATTCTAAAGTGTTATATAACCTTGAATTGGGTTAAGTCTGAGGTGTAATTTTAATCTATTTGTGGAATAGCTGTCTCTCTCCATCTATGTATTTTAGAATTGTTCGTTTAGTGATTCGTTTCACCTGCTGCAATCCAAGTACATAACCTTAATTCAGGGCGAACTTCGTTAAACCCATGTGTTTGTTGTGCGTCGGTCTCTATTGTATCGATTTTCTAGCAACTGTGAATCTTGGGTTTCGGATGTAGAATATGTAAACTACTAAAGGCTTTGTTTTTTTCATTTGCATTGTACATGTTAGTAATCCTAAAGTCTTTTGTAAACTGAAATAATGGTTTTAATCTTTTCTCACAGGTTCTATACATGAAAAGCTACCAAAAGCCAGTGGTGTTTTATGATCTGCTGAAGAGTTGATAGTTTCAGCATATTTGTATGAATGATTTGAATTGGATCATCAAATATTACTACTTTAAATGTTCGTTGTGCAATAAAAATCTGCAATTTAAAATACAATGATCTGAAATTTAAGAATACCAACATGATACACAAATCACCATTTGTTATTTTTCATTTGTAGTTATATTAAGTGAAAATTAAAGAACACATATACGAAGTTAAAATCACTTAGTTGTCAAACCCGAACATTGATGGGTTGAGTTCAGGTTAGGATTTAGATCGGTGAAATCACCCCGAAAAAATCAGATCAAGTTTAGTTTCTCATTTTGATCCAGACACAAACCCCGTGGTGAGTTAATTAGCTCCTTGATTTTCTCCTCACTAGCTTGTAAACGAACCAAGTTGAGCCGAGTAGTGGTTTGTTCATGTTGATGTTCATTTACAAAAAATCGAGCTCGAGCTTGTTTGAGTTTGGTTCACGAACATAAAGGCATGTTGGAGCTTGGTTCATATAGTACGTGAACGGGCTTATTAAATATTATATTAAGTATTATAATTAATGAGCACATTTATGAACTTTATAAAAATAATTTACGGACGTTAATGAGCCAAATACTGGTATATTCAAGCTCGTTCGTTTGTCAATCGAGCTTTTAAAATTATGCTTGAGTTTGTTTGTTAAGATTAATAAACTGAACATGAACGAATTCTTATTGAGCCGAACATCGAGTTGTTCATCGAATGCTTGTTCATTTACAACCAACCCTACTTCTCCCCAGTCTCTTGTAGTATTATGATAGCAAGCACTCCAATTCTCTCGTTCGATTCATATTTCAAAACAGATCAAAATTTTTTATTTTATTATTATTTTAAATTAATCATAAATTTTATAAATTCATTATACATTTAATAAAAAATTTAATATTAAAATTAATTTTATTTTATATCATATACCATTCTCACTCCTTTTTTTTTATTCTACCCTTCTCAATATTAAACTACAGATTTTCCATTCGAAATATAAATATTATGTGTATAACATCTTACATAAAATATTTAACTGACTTTTGGAATCTTTATGACAAAAACCGAATCCTCTATTTAATGTTCATAAAATTATAAATCTTGCATCTTTGTTTTTAAAGGAGAGAAAATGAAGAAGAGGATAAATGATGCAGCCAATAGTCGCTCAAATTTAGCTCAAATTAAGTTTGACTTCAGTTTATTGAATTAAGTCATGAGCCAGGACTAGATCAAATCAACTTGGATTGATCTTTATTTTTTAAAATATAAATAATATATTTTATTCGTAACTTATCTCAATTGAGAGTCCTGTGTCTTATCTAGACCGCTTGCAGCCTTAGCTAGAGCCACTGTAACATTGGGGTCAAATGCGTCCTGCCTTGAACGAAGATGAACAGAGACTCCTCAAATATATAAGGACGTCAAGTTCGGATCTTGGCCTTTCCTATCTGCCAACAACCTCCTTGCGGGGTTTCCAACCACTCGTTGTGCGGCCAATCATATAAGAGCATCCTGACCCCGGAAATTGCCTCGCTTAATTAATAGGCTGATCATCAAAGCGTACTTACTTATGTTAAGTGTTAAGGTTTTTTTTATTTGTTGGATGGGTATGGCTTATTATGAGAGGATAACTTAATGCATTTGTCATGAGTAGCACGCGCCCTATACAAAGATTAGGTACGCCAGGCAGACATCGTCAGCCTAGCCCTGATGCTTTAGTTTTATTAAGCTGTCTCATTCGTTCACTCAGCAGCTTTGACCTCATTCGTGGTTTGATTCTAGTTTTTTTGGACAGGAAGGGTGCCGTCCCAGCTGACATCCTGAGCTCTACAACTACCAATGTGGCCTGAAAAGGTTCTTTCAACTCGCATTCTGTTGAGCGAGATTGTAATTGTCTTCCCTCATTTAAACGCGCCGTTGCCGGGTCCCAAGTCCCGGATGAGAAATGCGGAGGGTTGCGTTAGGCAGTCGACAGCCAGCGTAAAATTTGTCGAATCAATCATGACATGAATCCTTTAGAAAATTGCGTTAAAGCTAGGACGTTTCCTGGAAGCGACGCGCTGTATTGCCTGAATACAGTGAAAAATGGGAAAGGGCCGCTGCATCGGCGCCCGGGTGTAGTGAAAAATGAGCAAGGGTCCCCACATCATGGACGGATGCGGGTAAAGAAGCTAGCCCATCATAGTAGAACTCAAGTCAGTAGGATTAGATTAGGAACTTGGAATATAGGCAGCCTGACGGGCAAGCTAATGGAGTTGGTGGATATTATGATTCATAGAAAGATTAATATTTTGTGCCTGCAGGAAACAAAATGGGTTGGAGAGAAAGCTAAGGAAATTGATGGCCTAGGTTTTAAACTTTGGTACTCTGGTAAGAATAAAAATAAGAATGGAGTGGGTATAATTCTGGATAAGAGCTTGAAGGATCATGTAGTGGAAGTTAAGAGAAATTGCGATAGAATTATGGCTTTAAAAATTATAATCAATGGAATGATTATTAACATTGTAAGTGTGTATGCTCCCCAAGTTGGCTTAGATGCGAGCACAAAGAAAAAATTTTGGAATGATTTAGAAGAGTTAATACAAGAGATACCTCAGGAGGAAAGATTATTTATTGGAGGAGATTTAAATGGACATGTTGGATATGTTGCTGAGGAATTTAATAATATCCATGGTGGATATGGTTTTGGAGAGATAAATGAGGAGGGTAAAAATATTTTAGAGTTTTCTTCAGCATATGATTTTGTAATTGCTAATACTTTATTCAAGAAGAGAAAGGAGCATGTTATCACGTACAAGAATGGAACTTCAAGAACTCAGATTAATTATTTTCTTATAAGGAAACGAGATCGCTTGGATTGTAAAAATTGTAAAGTCATTCCAAGTGAATGTTTGACTACCCAACATCGATTAATGGTTTTAGATTCCGAGATAAAGTATTTGAGAAGAAATAATAAGTCAAAATTCTATCCTCGGACTCGATGGTGGAATCTAAAGAATGAGAACAAATGTATATTTAAGAAGAAGGTTCTAGAACTTGGGCAATGGAATATTAACGGGGAAACTGATCTTATGTGATTGATAGTTGCTAACTGTATCCGTAAGGTGGCAAAGGATTTGCTGGGAGAATCCAAAGGAATGATTCCAAATAATAAAGATACTTGGTGGTGGAAAGATGATGTACAGGAAAAAATTAAGGAAATGAAGATTTGTTATAGAGATTGGTTTAAAAACAAAAATAATGATAAGTGGGAGAAATATAAAGTGACTCGACGAGAGTCTAAGAAAGCAGTAGGCAATGCAAAAAATATGGCACTTGAGGATTTATATAAGAAGCTAGACACTAAAGAAGGAGAAAGATAATTATATAGGATTGCCAAGACAAGAGATAAAAAAACTAAAAAATTTAATTGAAGTAAAATGTATTAAAGATGAAAATCAAAGAGTACTTTTTATGGAAGAAGATATCAAAAATAGATGGATGAGTTACTTTCAACAGCTTTTCAATGAAGATTGTGAAAATTTAATTGATTTTACAGAATTCAGCACCCTAAAAGAAAGTAAAAATTACTCTTACATCCGACGTATTAGTAAAGCTGAAGTCTGAAAAGTTTTAAAAAAGATGAAGCATAAAAAAGCAGTAGGGCCAGATAACATCCTAATTGATGTTTGGCAGTGCTTAGGAGATGAAGGAGTTTCTTGGCTCACTAGATTGTTTAATATGATTTTGAAGACTAAAAGGATGCCAAATAAATGGAGAAAGAGTATATTAGTACCTATTTATAAGAATAAAGGCGATGTACAAAATTGTGTCAATTATAGAGGAATTAAATTAATGAGTCATACTTTAAAACTTTGGGAGAGGGTGATCGAACAAAGGTTACGCCATAATACTAAGGTATCAGAGAATCAGTTTGGTTTTATGCCAGGTAGATCTACTATAGAAGCCATTCATTTACTAAGAAGTTTAATGGAGAAAT
>JAEMOT010000285.1:87897-132076 GCA_019297695.1 Apostasia ramifera
ACTTCTGGTGTGTTATGCGATAGAAAAATTTCATCCAAAATTAAGAGTAAATTTTATAAAACTGTAGTAAGACCAGCGATGATATATGGTGCTGAATGCTGGCCTGCAAAGAAGAAACATACAAATAAAATAAATATTGCAGAAATGAGGATGTTAAGGTGGATGTGTGGATATACACGAAAAGATAGAATGAGAAATGAGTATATCCGAAAAAAAGTTGGCGTTGCACCAATTGAGGATAAACTTAGAGAAAGTCAGCTTCGATGGTTTGGACATCTAAATCGTAGGCCAATTGAAGCTCCAGTTACAAAAAATTGAGTTATTAGATTTTGTCCATGTACAAAGAGGAAGAGGGAGACCAAAGAAGACATGGCAAGAAACTATAAGGAGTGATCTTAGTTACTTAAACTTAGATAAGAATTTGGTAACTGATAGAGTGCAATGGAAACAAAGGATTCATATAGCCGACCCCACCTAGTGGGATTAAGGCTTGGTTGTTGTTATTGTTGTATTATAATTATTTATTTTTTTTATTATAATTATTTGTATATAAGTATGTATTAGTTGTGGTTGAAATATTATTTATTTTATATAAATTATTTTATTGGGTAAAATTATATTCAGATCTCTATTTTAAAGCTTAATATCGTAGAACTTCATGGTTTTAAAAAATTATTATCCAAAATTTTGTTTTTTTTAAAATTATCAAATAAGTTTTTTTTATTTTTTTATTATTAAAAAAAAACTAAAATGTCATTTCTTCTCCCCACTTCACTAACATCAGTGCTGACAAACCAGTGGTAGAGAGAGGGGAGAGGGAAGAGCATTTTAATTTTTTTTAAAATATAATAATAAAAAAATAAAAAAAATCATTTGATGATTTTTTTTTAAAATAAGAGGTTCAGATATTAATTTTTAAAAATTATAATTTTTTATGACATTAAACTTCAAAATATAAATCTGAATGTAATTTATCCTATTTTATTTTTTCTTGTGACAAATAACCCTCCCTGGCTCCACCTCCCATCGATTTTTTTTTTTTGTTTTTTGTGATAGTCCTCCTCCCATCGATTGTTAGGCGAGTAACAACGAAGGAACCAGAAAAGTGGGGCAAGTTCTAGGTCATCTGCAGCGATGGCGAGTTTCAGCGGCGATGAAACCGCGCCCTTCTTCGGCTTCCTCGGCGCCGCCGCTGCCCTCGTCTTTTCCTGTAATCCCTCTCTGACTGGTGTTCTTTTTATGGGGTTTCTGTTGTTACATGAGGGGGATCGTGTTCGCAGGCATGGGGGCGGCATACGGGACGGCGAAGAGCGGCGTCGGCGTGGCTTCGATGGGGGTTATGCGGCCGGAGCTTGTAATGAAGTCCATCGTGCCGGTGGTCATGGCCGGTGTGCTCGGGATCTACGGGTTGATCATCGCTGTCATTATTAGTACAGGTATAAATCCGAAGGCCAAATCGTATTACCTCTTCGACGGATACGCCCATCTCTCATCTGGTCTTGCCTGTGGCCTGGCCGGATTGTCCGCCGGCATGGCAATCGGGATCGTCGGTGATGCTGGCGTGCGGTAATTCTCTCAACCTCTCCCCTGTTCTTCGATCAATTTTCCAGGATTTGGGATATGAAAACATGTGATAAATTTAGCCTTCTCTTTATACATAGTTCTCACATTATAATCTTATGCTTGAAGGATTTTTTTTTTTATAACTGTTTGGAGATGTGTTACCTCTTGATCCTCCAGCTATTCAGTGCATTTTGTGATTGCTATGAGATATCATGTTCTTCTTCCTTTCAGCTTATCTATCACTAAAGGCGCCTTTACCAAGTTTGCATTCCCAAATGAGAAAAGTTAGGCAGTTGATAACCAACGTAAAATTTATCAAACAATCATGACTTGAATTTTTTAAAATTTGAGTTAAATGAGGGCTATTATATGATAGAACGTAGTAGAAATAAAATATTCATATGGCTGACCATACCTAATTGTCATAACTCATTACCCAACCACTGTAATCCTTATTAATGACTCAGTTGTACTCAAATTATGTTTGATTAGGCTGCGACAAATAATTAAGAGTTATAACCTTACAAATTTACAAAATTGCATATTATATTTCACTTATTAGTCTGTATATATACATAATCACATTTAAATATCCAAAACACCACCATGACATATTACCATCACAATGAAGAATATCCACACATAAATTACCCTAACATGTTATTAGTTTATTTGTTATTACACACATACGCACAACTATAACAGCATCATATGAACTCTTATATATACAGAAAAGAATAGCACTCTATTTTAATAAAGGTTTTCTTGCACTACCTCACCCCTGTCTCCTTGTTTAATCTGCACTTATAAAAATAAGTGATTCGTTGATTCAGTAAATGAATCTAAGCTAACATGCTTGATAAAAATAGTTGCACGCAATCACAATAATACTAAAAACACATTAAAAATTATTTGTATCTTTCATCTCTTTTTTGGGCCATATTTCTCAATCAACCAAAACCATACCTCCACAACCATGGTGACCGACACAGTCATCCACTAGGTCATTACCCCGATCGGATAACCATCTGTAGGTTATCATCAGAAGCCATCACATCCAAATTATATTCAGGTATCTTATCACAATAGGTGACCCACACACAGTCACTTTTAATCCCCGTTTGTTTTCAAGTTTAAAATTAACCTGGTTTAATTTTAACCTGACATAGTGACCTATCACATCACATATAAAATTTAATATTAAAATTTAACGTTATTTCACATCCTACACATATTATTAAAATAATAACTAACTTATATCACATCCCTCGCATATCCCGATATAATAACTAACTTTATATCACATCCCTCACATATCTCAACATAACAACTAACTTTATTTCACATCATTCATAACTTTTAATAAAAAAATATCTCTATCCAAGTTTAATTTTATCCTTGTTAAATTTAACCTTACAAACAAACAGACCCTAGTGATTATCACCCCAGATAACTGAAAATTGCCACTGGATGTAGTCATATCAATATTATCCTCGAGCTCGTATTGTGGTGGGCATGATTATGAAGAGAAAGAAATTTACTTTCTTTCACATATTATATATATCAATTTCATCATAGCATCATCATATATTTCATAATTCAATATCAATTGATTTATATTTGTCATATAAACCATTATACTTAAAAAGCAGCATAATTACTTATCACAATCAGTTATCTCCTGTTAGAACAGAATTGAGCAATAATAAAATCATCTAGGCATGAGAAACAAATCATAATTACAGAGCAAACAACATATATCTCAAAATATAAACATTTATCCTTCACAATTTAATCCATAAACATATAAGTGTAGATTCACCTACCTCTTCGGCTATTTAATAATTTGATTTCCTTATTTTTCTCCAATCCTGAACATAAAATACACTTGCGTACGCTTAATTTTTGAGATAATGAACATTTTAGTTTATTTATCTTTATATCTTTCTCTTTCTGCCAAAATTACAAAAATTCCTCCATTTCCTTCGGCCAGAATCAAGAGAGGGACTAGTCTTTCTCTCTCTTCACTTTTGTCTCCTCTCTCTCTCTCCCCTCTTCTCCCACCCCTTAGCGAAGAGTAAACCCACTCCACCACTTCCATTAAACTTTACTGCTCACATCCTTCACCATGATTTTGCCATTGATTTAATAATAAATATGCTAAAACAAATAAATAATTAACTAATAATTATATCCTATGCAAAATATTTAGGTATTTGAAAGAAAAATCTCCGACCTAAAGCTGTTGCTCTCTTCCACTGCTGCCCTTCTTTCTCTCCCCACTGCCAGCTCACAGAGAATAATGAGAGAGATGAAACTCTTTCTCTCTACCTTTCTTAACCTAATAAGCAGTGAGATAATAGCCTAGAGTGGCAAAATTACAAATCAGTTTAATATTTCTTGCAATCTTACACCTAAGTCCAAACCATTATCTCTAAATTCTTAATATGTACTCAAATCTAATCCTTTTTAACTCAAACTATTTACAAGTTAAATAAAAATACAACATACCATTAAACTCGCCTCACTAGAAATAAAACACAATAATTACCATAATTCAACATCAGGATGTTACAGTTATTGTTGTTGTTGAGTTTTTATATGACTGATAAATTAGCATTCTGAGAAAAACACTTATCATTATATATGTTTTAATGGATAGCAATTATTTCAGTTATTACTTTGAAAGTAGCGAAGCTTGTTGCATTTGCATATATTGAAAGATGAGCGTCAACACTGGAAAAACAAAATTATGGAATTATGTCTTGTTTTACATAGGTTTCTAGGAGAAAGCACAAATATTGATTCTTGTTTGATTTTATGATGCTATGCGTGTTGTGGCAATTTGTCAAGGTTGCTACATATTCATTTTTTGGATAATTACACTTGTAGAATAACTGCACATCTAAGCACAAAAATTTCGAAGTATAACAAAGGTATAACTTTTATTAACTTCCATCAAGGTGTTGAGACTATTTTATTTTGTGCTTAATTTCTTTTTTTATGTTTGATATTTTTGTCATTTATTTTGTTAATGTGTTGTTCGCAAATATTTGTCTTTGTAGTAATGATATTTCTAGTTAAATTTGTGGAACTATTATCTTATAATAAATTTAGTAAAAGAAACAACTAACAGAATATGTTTAGTATCCTTAAAGGAAGTTAATTGAGATGTTTTTGTCATGTTTAAAATTAGAATTTGAAAAATAAAATAACGAAATATTCCTCAATACTGACGAAAACTATTAATTTAGATCTTTTAAGTAATAATTTAAATTTTTAGGAAACTTTATCATTATAAAGTTTTCAAAATAGGGACATATCAAAAGTAATTAAGAAAATGATAAAGAGACCTATCTAAAAAATTTTAAAAATTGTGAACTAAAATATAATTAAAAGATAACTGTAAAAATCTTTCAGTAATTAATCTTCGTCTTTATATTCTGTTCTTACATTAATAAAGCAAATTTTTCATGTATTGGTATATGAACAAAATGGAATTGTTTTTTAATGGAGTTTCTGTATCATTATATTTTCATAGGGCAAATGCACAGCAGCCAAAGCTGTTTGTGGGCATGATCTTGATTCTCATTTTCGCTGAAGCTCTTGCTCTTTACGGCCTCATTGTGGGTATCATTCTCTCTTCTCGCGCTGGTCAGTCTCGCGCAGAATGAGGAGCACAGGTTAGTGACTTTTCCTTCACTGCGCTTACTTATTACAGGCGTAGAAAATGCAGCTGGGAAGTTTTTATTTGGTTAATTTATGTTTTCATGCTGACCTTAATCATGCTCAACATATATGATTTATCACATGTATTACTGTATCTATCCTTTATATTAGTTGATTCGATCTGCTTAATTCTGTTGGAGTTAAGAGTGGTTCGTAATGCTTCTGTGTTTTTAAAGGTACAGACCTTCTAGAACAAGATTTTTTTATCATTTTGTTGTATGAGGTAGGGAGATCAATTGCATCTGTTTGGTACAACATTAACCAAGAATGAGCCTCGATTGAAGTCCAGAGTGCTTAACCTTAAGAGCTTCTTGTTTAATGTTTAGTCGAATCTTAATGACCTTTTAATAAATTTAGAGGACGTTTCATATTTTGTTGTTAGATGCCATTTTTTTGGAATTTATAAGGTTATCTACACATTCTTAATTACATATTTTGAAGGGAAGAATTGAAATTATTTGTGTCAGGCTCCGATTGTTTGCACAGATTAGTCGTAACTTAAATTAAAGCTAATTTTATAGATCATATCCCACAAATTTTTAGTATTAATCTTATAAAAATTCTAACATGTAACCTATGTTTATTTTGTATACATCAGTTTTAAAGTAAATAACTATATTTCATATCCTATGTGCATTTTAAGTTGTAAAACCTTTACTTCAGAATATGTACAATGGAATGTGCACATATGAAAAATTGAACAATTTCATTAGTTTTGCTTCAGTTTGGTTAACTAAAATTTCTGAGTTTTTATCATTGGAGGTCACGGGACACAAAAATTTGCTAAAATTATAAATTTCATCTAATTTTTTTTAAAAATTACATGTTTCATATTTAATCTTAAAATTACATTTTTTAATTTCGTCAAAGTGATTTTAGCTTAATATTATATGTAATATATTTTGGATTTAATTTAGTGAAATGTAAGCCTTTAATTTTTACTGATGTGAATTTGAATGAAATATATAATACTATATGAGATTTAGTATAATATATATATATATATATATATATAATTTTTAAAATAATTTGGTGAATCGCATAATTTTAATAGAATGTCATGTGCTTTACTTATATTCTGTAAGGTTGAATCACAAGAAAATGATAAATAAAAAATAAAAAAGTTAAATTTTGTACTTATTATCATTAATTAGTATTTTCAGTAGAAACATTGTGGAATGATTGACATTTCATCATCTTTGAATCATGTAAGAATACAATTTAACAAATATATTTTTTTTATCTCTGAACCATATATCATTATGATTTATTAATAAATATTATTATTTTCAGTGGTCATATAGCAGCATGGTGCATATCTCTATCTTCAGGGTTTGTAATAATGTATGATTCGATTCAAAACAAAAATGAGGTCATTTTTTATAATTATTAATATCCAAAAAAGATTTAATGAAAATAATGAGGAACGAGAAATGAGAATTCTGATATTATTTTTAGGGATAATTATGCTCAAGTTTTTGAATTTAACGCTTAATAATGCATAGATTCATGTTTTTTAAATTATAATATCGGGTTTTTGAGTTTTAATAAATTATCAAATTATTATTTTTTTAATATTTTATTATTAAAAATATTTTAAAATTATCATTATACTCTCAGTCCTTCTCTCTCTCCTCGCGATTTTGGCGCACGGGCGACACCGCGGCCCGTGCGCGGGCATCGGGAGGAGAGAGAGGGGTCGAAGTTATAATGGTAATTTTAAAATATTTTTAATAATAAAAAATGATCAATTTTTTTAAAAATATGAATCTATGCATTATTAAACGTTAAACTCAGAAATATGCGTAATTATCCCTTATTTTTATTTGAATGCGATTGGCTTTTGTTTGAAAAAATAACTGTTTTTGGATACAATCCCTTAAGCCTCTCAGATGGCATCATATCCTCTCTACTTTAAATATACTGCACTGATAGAATTTGTGTACAAATTTGCAATTTATAATATTTTTAATAGTAATTTACAGTATTTTGATATTATTTTTGTATATAAATTTGCAATTTAGAATATTTTTTTTTTGATAGTGCAATTTACAATATTAACATTACTAGAACTGTGAATTAAACTGTACTCTCATTGTAATTCATTCGTTCATATGTGCATAATCTGAAGAAATGTTTAATTATACTAGAATAAATTTTTCAACTATACCAGCAGATGTTCCTATAGCATATGGAATGAAATACTACACAAAATTAAAATATTAATAAATATATATTTATATATTTAATATATATAAATATAAAATTTAATTTATGTATTAAAATTTTTTATTTAATATTAATAATGTGAATGCATAAAAATGAAAATATTAAAATTCAAAACCCTTGACTCATTATTTTAACTTCTAATAATATAAATGATTAGATTTATTTAAAAATAATTTTTTTAAATATTATTTATATGATGAAAGAGAAAATTAAAAATGCTAAATTTTAATTATTTAAGTTATTGAAATTAATAAAGAAGAGAGAAAAAAAATAAAAAATTATAAAAAATGATCTTTTAAATTTATAATTAAATAAAAATTTATTAATTAATTGTATGTAATAAAAATAAAAATTTATGCAACCAACTCTCCAGTAAGATAAGTGTCTAATTATTATTGTTAAATTTCATGAGCTACGCTAAGCTAAAACTATTAAGTAATAAAAATAACAAAATATCACGAAATAATCTCATCGATAAAAGCAATATAAAAAATTAATTTATAAAATAACTAATTAATAATTAATAAAAATTAAATAAATATAACTAATTATTAATTAATAAAAATTAAATAAATATAACTAATTATTAATTAATAAAAATTAAATAAATATAATATTATATATACATATGTTTAATGCAATATTATATAATCTATTTATCTCCATATTTTAAAATTAAAACTTGTAATGGCAAAATTAAAAAGTCTAATTTTAACTGGTTCCAATCTTAATATATAATATTTGATGGTTCAAAGTTAATCTGATTTTAATTTTAAACGAACATTAATTTTATTTTATATTCTCACACATTACTAAAATAATAATTTATATCATATTCTTTACATATCCTAATATAATAATTAATTTTATTTCACATCATTCACAATTTTCAATACAATAATATCTATATTTAAATTTAATTTTAATTTTATTAAAATTAAACTCTAAAAACAAATAAATTCATAAATAAATTCATAATAGATAATAGACAGATTAGTAATAAATTATGAAGAATCTTCATATATTTTCAACAAATACAATATCTCACTGCTACAGAAATTTTTTTACTTAACTCCCAAAAATTAATATTAATATATCACATCATATTTTAAGCTCCTTCATAGTGATAAATGTCTATTTTTCTTTTTTCAAGAAAGATGAACGCTAAATATTTCCCAACTCAATGGAAGAAATGCAATTTTCACGAGGTGACATAAACATCAATTTTAGAAGTTAAATGAGAAAAAAATATTCTTTACAAACGACATATAATTCTCTTATTAATTTATGTGCAAGCAATTCATAATAATGAGAAATAATGCATTTTTGAATTACATTTAAAACATTGCCAATCAATTTTTAAGCTTAGAACAAAAGTTACAGTCCAATAACAAGAGAGAAAACAAGCGTATATCACAGTATAGAGTAGGCACCATTTAAAGCATCATGCACATAATAGATTGTATATCTAGAAGGCAAGATTGTAGATTCAGTTCTATCAAAAAAAAAAAGGAATAATTACCTACATGCCACACAATTTAATTTTATTTATGTCTTACTCATTCATTTTTAATGCACACTCAAAACATCATAAAATCTTACGTACACACATTTTAACTTATTTTTATTATAATGAGTAATCATAATTTTTCAATAACCTAACTATAATTAGATTACAAAAAATCTGAGCCGTTCATCATATTATTTTAACAATATTTAAATATATTTTGAGTGAAAATTCTAAAATCTTAATGTTTAGGTGGCGACAAAGGAAGGAGACATCCGCGACGTGAATTGATTTTAGGACAAATCAGCGCTTTAGTGTAGTATTGAGGAAGAGAAAAATATGTAACATTAAAAGTAAAAATATAATTTTAATGATTTACTAACAGAATATTTTTTTTCAAATAGATTTTGATTAAGTTTTAACTCAAATGTGTGTATGTAAGATTTTATAATGTTTTGAGTGTGCATAGCGTAATTAACTAAGAATGGATGGGTAAGACATAAATAAAACTAAATTGTGTGGCATATAGGTAATTATCCAAAAAAAAAAGAGAAAAAGATTGCAAACTCAGGCCAGAAAATTCAACCCATGGCAGTACATTATATATTTCAAGTTTAAAATACCCTCAGAGGTTCAGTATTCATGTCCACTATATAGGGCATTAGCTAATTTACAAGGATACATACAACACTTCAGCACTAAAAAGCAGAATTCCAAGCAGCTTCTGGAGCATCATATGTTGGAAGGCATGCTTCTCCAGTCACAAAAATAGGAGAGGAAAAGAAGATAAAGGAAGCAAATAGCAAAAGTCCTACAATAATATGATGTATTTTACGTACAGAAATCATATTTATCTTCATATTTTTAACCTGGCACAAAGTAGTCCATCTTGTCCACAGGAAGGTTTAAAACTGAAGTTTCCACCTGAACCAAATCGGCAAGGGAAATTTCATCAAAAAAAGAAAGGCAAGGAAAACAAGACCAAATATATCAAAATTCTTCCCTTCATAATATGGAGACCACCCACAGCTCTGCAAATGAGTCATGTCGACCCGAGTTTCAATCAAAATTTCGAACTGATTAAATAGCTAACAGTACCAAAAATAAAGCAGATAACTCGGCCCAAAATCAGCTCCGATGCGATCCAGGGGTTCAGGTCTCGGGATCGATCCCGTTCCAATCCAATTCTATTGTCGTATATAAATATATAATACCCATATAATTTGTCATTATATATATATGAAACTATTATATTATATATATATATTGAGAATGTAAATATTTATTTAATTTATATCATGTTTTATGCACCACCAGCACATTTGCATTATCTTAGTTTATGTTCTTACGTATGGTGAGTAAAGAGATAATTTGATTTGGATTTAAACTTTTTATATTTTTAAGTTTATTATTTAAAAATTCATAAATAAGCTGAAATTACTTTATTATATCAATAATTTTTAGTCATTTCATCAATAATTAAAGGAAAATGTAATAGAATGGATTTACCGTCTACCTTTTGGGTCCGTATGTAATTTACTCTTAAAACTAAATGTATAATCTAACATAGATACAATAACTTTCATACTTCGTTCTAGTAGTCTTCTCATAACTAGAAAATTGCAGCATGAAACCATACAAAAGAAATTAACCATACATGAGCAAGGATCATCACATAGAGCAATTTATTGAACGTAGAAAAAGCAAAGATAATAACATTAACAGCAATTTGAAATATTTAAAAAGAAAATATCAATAAAATTTTTTTGTGAATATAAAGCTTACCTCCTCAAACGAAACAAAAACAAATGGGGACAATCCCCTTCTGTGAGAAATTGCTGGAACGTCAGGGTTGTGCGTCTCATCTTCCTGCCACCCTTCCACTATTTGGAGGATACCATCATCATTTGTTATTTCAGACTCATTTACTCCTGTAGTAACAAGTCTCAAGAGATCAAGCCGATTGTTTGCTCCTACAGTGGTACCCCTAATCCTGTGAAAAGGCACAAACTTTAAAAACCAAGATGCAATCAAAAAACAAAGGCAGTCTCAAATTTCAAAGTTTAAGTTTGGTTATTGGAAATTGACAGCCATAAAACCTAGAATAAACAAAAGACACGCACCTAAGGAGCAATCTAAAAGTCAAACTGAGTAAGCTTAACACGAAATCAAAATTTTGAAACTTAACTCGAGTTTGTTTCAAGTTGATAAAAAAATTTCCAAAATGATTCAAGGTGAGTTCCTAACAATACATCTCGAACAAAACTCGAGATAAACATATACTCTTTGTAGTATTAATAACTGAATTTGTGTATGCAGCTTGATATATACTTTTATTCAAGCGTAAACACACATGCAATCATTTATAACTTAAATTGATTTCATTCAAATAGTAAACTCCTAGTTACTAAGAAATTGAGTCAATTTCTAATCGACTAAAAATTGAACATCTTTGAAGTGAATTTTGAGTTCAATCATAATTCCTAGTCTACTTTTTGCAAATATCTGGAGTCAGTTTTAGTTAACAAAACATACCAAGCAGTAATTTACAATGCAAATGCTGAATACCTCAGGCGAATTCTAAGAAGAGTTCTTCTAGAGCCTGAATACAGGAGAACAGCTTCTATCTGAGAACAAAATAATAATAATAATAATAATAATAATAATAATAATAATAAGCATTCTTGGGGAAAAAATTGGGGGAGAAAAGAGGGAGGAAGAGTAAACAGAAAAAAAAAAACTACACATACCTGATCTTCAGTTATGGTATAGTCACCTTTGAAGACGCACTCAGCTTTAGATGCACGGCACATAAATTTTGCCACCTCTTTGACTTTTTGAGATGAAATCTGATTGCTCATAAATGCAATAGAAGTATGAAGGAAATGAAATCTAAACGAGGCAAAAAAAGAATTCCTAGAAGCAATCACAGGTCTAGCATACCTTGTAAAGGAATTTTCCGTTCGAGAGAAATCTGAGATAGCGAAAGTAGCAGACCTGCAACATGGAAATGAAAAAATTACATCAGAAATGCTCTACAACAAATTACAAACAGAAAAAAAAAATTGCAATGAATACTAGAATAAGAAAGCTTAGAATTATGTCAAATTTTCTGTTAAAATAACAATCTAAATAATGCTAAAACTGAACCTAAATAAATTTAATCATACCAGTTTTATACAAAGGCAACAAGCATAAATACATGATTATGGAAAGTTTGCACAAAGCTAATTGGGCATTGACCAACTAATAGCAAGGAACTGTACCAGATAAACAGGATTTGTAACCTTCCACTCTGCAACTCCAGTATGTACATAAGTATTTCTGCTCACATAAATACCTGAACACAGAATGATAAAAATCTGCAAGCTTCTATCAGGTAAAAGTAACTAATACAAAGGAAATCCGAGAGAATCATATGATGGCCACCATAAAAAGAGTTATTCTAACAAAAGGATATCACCAGAGGGAAAACTTCATATGACATACCATCATGCCGAATCCTAGGTCTATGAATCCACATCTTCCTCCAAGAACCCTCAAACATAGATTGAACGATTTTGTAGTTTGTCAATGCTCCAGAGAGCTTCATAAAGAGGAATGCATTAGTTAGTAAAGGGTATTGCAAATTGAAGGTGTAAGCTAGACTGTCTTTTCTATTTACTAAATCAACCTGCCATGTTTTCAGGCATGCACTGCGCCACAGAATGGGATTGCGAATTGTATATCTCCACTTGCGACAAACACATGCTGCCTTCCCCAAAACGTGTGGACTCATTCGTGAAAAAACCTGATTGGTCATGTGCAATACAGCCTTATGATAAGAAAAGGAAACACAATATCCGAGCAATCGCCTATAAACAGCCCCATTAGGGATGCTGAAGAACCAAACCACTGAAAAAGCAAGTCAATGATTCCGATGGCATGTAGAACCATTGCAATAATAGCGAAAAATACTAACAGAAAAATTATTTCAGAGAAACAGAATGTTCATAGAGATTAGCTGTCATATAACCGAATCAATTGTCTTTCAGTTCCAAACATAGCTCATCAAAAATTTAAGGTGAGATGTTGATCCATGTAAAAGAATTATCATAGGTGTGATAATGCACCCCATTACAGTAATATTGGGAATTATCACATTATCTAATTTGCTCTTAAAAAAACATTTGGCCTCATGCCAGAAATTGACTGACGTATAACTTCCTTCCATGTATGAACTGTAGTCTATGAATTTTCTATTCTGCCATGCTTAAAAATAAAGATAGGAATGATGAATTCTTTTTAACTTTCTATGAGAGAATTCAAATATCAGCCAATTATGTCAATTATCTTGTTTTCTAAATTGATGTTTGTTTAGTCACCAACTACAATACCCCAACACTAGTTTTCAACTACATCAAACGAAGCAATGAGCAGCCACAAGACAGAGATTTGAGATAAAGAATCTAGGTTCACTCCTTGGTGATGATGAAAACCTACTACCAAATACAAAGCAAATGAACTAATTCAAATGAATAATAGATAGAAAAAAATGAGAAGGAAGAAGCCCTAATGCTTCAACTAGAAACTAAAACGCAGAATAATACCCTTTCCAGCTGCCAGCAATACATACCTTATCTCTATTTGTTCGCTAACTATATTGCAACATAACAATGCCTCAATGCACTATGTAAACGCAACACTTTGCCAGCCAATTTCTACTCCATATAACTTTAGTAATCAAATGCTTAAGTTTTAAGTTGAGAAAAGCAAATGTACCTCAAACAGCAGTTCATCAGGTAAACAGCGGTGTATAAGGGCGGGATCATCAAAAGGTCTGCTGCTTGCACTACCAAAAGGAGCAACAGGACGAACTCGGTTTCCATACATATCTGGCGAGTATCAATAAGAGCAAATTAACAAATGAAGCAGCAAAAGTCGGAAACCAATATAGCATTCAAAAAACATAACTATGGTTCCTTCCAAAGCGTGGAAAAATGGATAGAAATGCAGAACTGTGACTAGAGAGTAGTCCAACAGAAGAATAGATAGCAGTTGGTTCTCAAATACTTACTCAACCAAGGTCTCTCAGTTCCCATGAATGGCACAGATGTCAAACGAGAGAATCTTCCCATCTCTGGCGGAGCTGAGATGCTGCTGATATCTGCAAAAATAAAACACTGCTTTAAGCATAATGAAGGAATGAAAGTATAAATAAAGCTTCTCCACAAATTTACAAGAAACTTCATGCCCTCTAACTAATCAGTAAGGTTGAAAGACCACATACACAGAACCACGCATCACAATCTTCATAGAAAAACTTCAACAAGAATAATGAAGATGCCCATTCTAAAATCACTCGGGTACAAGGTTTTCCCTTCAAGCCAATCATGCAGCAAGAGTTGGAATTTCCAACGACCAGAAACAGTATTATAGCAAGAATAAACAGAAAGAAACTCGGAAAAGATCATATTTTTCTTTTCCCCAACATTCACGAAAGTCCCCCCCAAATCGTCAAATTGACTCAAATTCGTGGTGCCTGCAGGGAGAATACTAATTGAGAAGGAAACGAAGAGCACTCACCTGAAGCCATTGGAGCAGGAATCGAGAGGACTTCCGGTCGGAACGGGAGAACGCGCTGCCCACCTTAACCCTCTTCAGGCACTTCGCAGGTGAGTCAGGCCGAGAAGTCGACACGATTCGAGACGACCATTAACCTAGAATCAGGGATCCTGCCGTCCGATTCCAGCCCTCATCTGAGAATCTCTTCATTCATCGGCCGATGCCACCATCGAATTCCTGACCTACGAGCGAGCCGAGAGGGATCTTCCGCTCAGTGAACACTGAACAGCTCGACCCTCAGCTTGATCACATCCCGTTTCTACTCATTCACCAATCTTGATGTACACAAAAAGAACATAATTTTTTGTAAGATAAAATTACAATCAGATCTTTAAATTTATAATATTACATATATCTATGGTTTAAAACTTTTAATATTAAATCCCAAGTTACTTATAATATATTAATTAAATTTTTTATTAAATTTTTAAAATATCATATTGACTTGTATGATTGGAGGATAAATTTGGGTAAGAAAAAAAAATTTTATTTTATAGAATTTATGTTGGATGTGAAATAAAGTTATTAAAATTTATAATAAATTTAAAATATTATTAAAAAAATATTTTGCTCATTTTTGAGTAATTGTCAAATATGCCCTTACGCTCCCTCTTTTGTAGCCTGGTCTCCTCTCTCCTTCCTTCTCTTTTCTTTCTTTCTCTTTCCTTTCTCACCTTTTTCTCTTCTCATGCTCTTGTTGGGAAGCATAAAAAGAGGGCCCGCCTCCTTCCCCCACTCTCTCTAATTCTGTAAAATCATGTGATTCAAATATAAAAATATTATTCACTTTAATTTTAAAAAATTACATGATTTAAGTACTTACTAGAAAATTATCAATCCTAATATTGTTCTACTTCAAGTATGTTTATATATAGATTTTCTCATTCTTGGGTCTGTTTGGTTGGGAGCCTAGGTTGCCTTGAGCTTTTTTAGCCAGGCCCTTTAGGCCTTTTGATAATAGTGAAAAAATTTATGTTTGATTAAAAACACAAAATTTTCACCAACTCAGTATTACAAGTCATTTTATTCAAATTAGTGTATGATCTAAGTAATTAGGTGAAATTAACTTTGATTCAAACCAACTTTCAGGTGTTTCAAACAAAGGTCAATTAAACTCGTATTTCACATATATTCATAATTATTATTACATATGTTTTAAATTAAGTAAAATTATTTTTTAAAACAAGAAAAATAAATTTGATTCTTTTGTAATTTTATTTTTTAATATTAATTTAGGTTTATGCAGTATAAATTTAAAACTTACCAGTCGTATGCAAGTCGATAAGCTAGAATTCAAATTTGATTCGAACCAAGTTCATCTCACTCGAGCAAAAATCAAGTAAACTGATATTTCACACATATTTATAATTGTTATAGTTGTTTTTAATTAAATAATTTTTGAAAATATAAAATAAATAAAATTAATTCTCACTTAATTTTACTTTTTAAAAAATTTAATATATGTAGTATAAATTTTAAATTTATGTAAATATAAACTGCATGCAACTAGATACACGTACATATATCCATTTATCACTCGACAAGATTAACTTTGATTCAAACAAAGCCATTTCACGCGAACAAAGATCAAGTAAATTGTATTTTACATACATTCATAATCATTACACAAGTTTTAAATTAAGATTTTTTTTTTAAATTAATAATAATTAAATTTGATTCCTATTTAATTTTGTAAATATTAACTGTATGGAGCTAGATACCGCCCGACATGAATTCGAATTTAATTCGAATCAAATTCATGTAACCAAAACAAAATTCACCTAAACTCGTATTTCACATATAGTCATAAATATTACACATATTGTTAATTAATTGTATGTTTACTTTATAAATCACACATCATACCAAAAAATTTACGTATAATCAATACACCAAAATATAGAAGCATATATCTCATCATCTCATTTGAACAAATATTTAAAGAAACTTCATATACATAATAAATTTAACTAAATTATCAAACATATATAAATTTAGAGATAATAGGGAACATTTTCAAGTAGAATAAATATAGGTTTTGCATTGATAGTTCAACGTAACTTCACATCACAACATACAAGCGTACCAACAAAACTACCAAATATTAATAAGTTCACAACACATCATCATAAACCCATTGAGCTACAACGGTCCAATATAAGGTTAATGCTATTTCTTCATGTCACTTTTCATGCGTGTCATCAATGCAGCAAAATAGCAAGCAAGTAACCCAATTTGCATCTCCTCTTCAGGTACCTTGTTTGCTACTAAGCCTTATTGTGCTTGATCTTTCTGTGTAAGATCCACATCATCTACACCGACTGACTAGGTTGTATGTTTTTGAAGATATTCCTGCAAACGTCGTTCATCTTCCTCCTTAGTTGATATTTTGTAGTAAAGTGCTCAGGAATATCGATGGACCTGTATGTGATAATTTTCCCAATGATCATACACACCTTGCTGACGCCCTTCTAACACCACATAGTACGACATCTGCATGAGGAGGAATATCATAATAAGTAATAATAAATGAAAAGATGCAAAGAAATATGGCTATAATGTCACGCCTACATAATCAACCAAATGAATGTAATGAAATGGAATTTAACTGAAATTCAGTCACTTGTCACTATATTGGGCTAACATGTCTTGCAAAGAATGATATAAAAATAAAATAGTATAGTACCGTCAAATATTTGTTATTCATATATAAAAAGGCAAACTCACGCAAATGTTCTTCCCACAGCAAATCTGCAATGTCACGTCTTAGCCTATCTCCAAGTCTACTATCACCTATAAAAGTATCCGAAAAACTTAACTGATCCACAAATTTCTTTTCTAGTTCTTCATTTAAATCAGAACTATCACCATTTGTGCTATCATCATCTCTCTGTTTATCCTCATTTACCAAGATAAAGTTATGTAATACCGCACAGACAATAACAATTTTCACTTGTATATTGAATTTAAATAATTTCATCTCTTTTAAAATTCTAAACTTCTTCTTTAAAATACCAAATGTACGCTCAACAATATTCCTGCACTGTGCATGCTTGTGGTTATACAACTCCTCCTTATTTGAGTATTGTGGTTGTATAGCATGGCGGTAATTGCTTAAGTGATAGTAAAATCCTCGATATGGAGCTACAAACTTATCAGTATTTCCATATCTAGAATCTACCAGGTAATATTTTCCTAGAACAAAAAACAAAAAATAATAATACAAATTCCAAGAATGATTTTCGCGTGTTTATCAAATTAAACAGCACATACTATTTGGAACACCAAAATTACTCCTCTCTAAACTCCAACGCAACACAGACATGTCTGAAGCAGAACCACCCCAACTAGCTGCTACATATTGAATCATCTTATCAAATCTAGCAGCCATCATGACATTCTGTGACATATAACCCTTTCTATTAATGAACCTGTCGTGCAGTTCAAGGTTGACAAGAGCGGGTATATGTGTTCCGTCAATCGCTCCGACTGCATTCTGTAATTAAAAAAGTACACATTTACATGAGAAATTTCATGCTAATTTTATTAAATCTTTACAAGCAAAACCAAATGAAGGTTATACCTTGAAATTGGCTATTAATAAAGTTGCATTTTCATTTGGTAGTTTCAGGAATTCGTTGATGAGTGAAAACATGACATTCAGAATGGCGTTGAAATATCGACTGACTATCTCCAATGAGTGTTGTAAGAACTCTGCAGTATCTCGAGCACTTGCACTATGTGTCATAACACGAAGAAAGATAGCCACTTGCTCAGTAGTTGTCATATTCCGAGTGTCTCTTATAAGATTTCGAGACACCAACAAGTCTCTAAGTCGTATGAAGGTCTCCGCGGACATGTGAAAGGTTGAACGAAAATGTTCAGAGTGGCCAACTAATAAATCATTAACATATTCATGCCCTGAATAAGTACGATTGTACATAAATCGGTATAATCCTTATTTATCCTTTAAGAACACCTCCTTTAAGAAGGCCTCTTCGACTAAAGCATCATATTCATCATCGAAATTATTATCTGTACTATTTGACATGTTTGGCTTCTCTATCCTTTATACACATGCATTCAAATAAGATAAATTAAAACATGTAATAAATAATATAAAGCACAACATATATACAATCAGTATACACAAAAATAATTCGATTTAACATAACCAACCATAAAAGAAAATAAATTCAATTAATTAAGAAGTAGATATATTACGACGAGCAGCATATATATTGAGTTGCACTAGAATCAACCATCACCTCACATTCCTCGAATTTGTAAACAATAAGTAATGCAAGCCAAAGTAGACAATAGATCCAAGCATAAAACAACAACAGTTTAAAGACAATCACGCAATGCTAGTGGCGAGGGTTCTCAAGTCTAAATGGAAAGATGTACAACAATATAACAAAGCCATCAATTATCTGTCGGAGTATCGAATGCAGGCTGCCTGCTAAAAAAAGGATCTCGGTCCACCACGTACTCCACCAACTTCCTCAACGAACTTTCATCCATGTTCAATATGAAGAATTTAGCATCATCATCTTGCTTGATGTATTGAGTCATGGCAACTATTCCGTTATGGCTTATGTTTGGGATTGAACAAATCCGCTCAAGACATTGTTTGTTTGCTTCACCTAAAATTCTATCTTTTTTGTTCATTCTCTGCTTCATTAAATCAACCTTTTTTTCGTATGCGGCCAACAAATGATCCTTCAATTCTAACTTACCCAATCCCATGGAAGAATAGGTTTTACTTGAATCTCTACTCCTCTTCCTACTTCTAGAAGAGCAAGTAGCCTTGCTGCTAGGGCCAACTGATGCACGACCAGCATGACTATTTTGCATACCATTCGGGGCAATTGAAACTTCTTTTGATTCACTCGCCCCAGCTCCCACAGCAAGCAAACGTTCCATCCTCTCTGCTGTTCCCACAAATCTTGGTCATCAATCACTTCATAGTATTTGAAAAAAGTCTTCTAGCATATACGATATGTTTTTAATTTTTAGCACTTGTAACTTGTATTTTTTATGAATAATTTCTGCAAAGCCTTATTAAATTATTTAAGTTAATTAAAATTTTCTATATAATATTATTATTATATAAATAAAATTAATGTTTTTATTTATGTGATACTATTGTTACATTAAAATTTGTAATTAAATTTAAAATCATTTATTAAAATTATAATTAAAATTTATTAATTTTTGAACTATATATATATGTAATTTATAATTTTTGAGAATTATGAAACACAATAAAAACGTATGAATATCAAATTAAAATTTATAATTGATTATAAAAATTAATAAAAAAGAATTTTTTAATGTGATGTACAGTGTGAAAAGGATCGTGTCTGTGGAGGTGGGAAGTTGGGAACAGAGCGGCTTGTCGGCCTCACTTCGTTCTTCTCGCTAAAACCTTGTGCAGCTTCCCTCTCCCATTTCCATGTCGAGCGCGATCCGGATCGGAGTGGAAGCTTCGGCAATGGCGGGGTCTCCCCTTTGTCATCTGCCAGCGCATCGCCCAAAGACTACGGGGCTCCTTCCCCTCTCTTCTCTTTGTCACCGGTCGAAGAACACGCCGTCGCGATTGTTCTTTTCAAAGCTCGATTCCAAGCCAATTGCTCGCGGAATCTGCAGGCCGATGAGCCCCGCCGTTCGCTGCGCTGCAGATGGATCCCTAAAGGTGGAGGAAGAAGTCCCCATCGAGATGAGTATGCTACAATTCGATTCTGTTCTTCTTTCTCATCTGTCTGTATTTGATCGATCTAATGCATTACCGCGCATTCTCTAAATTGGAAAATCGAAGGAATCCCGCCGTTCCCGACCGTCATGGATATCAATAAGATCCGTGAAATTTTGCCTCATCGGTGAGTTTGTTTGTAGAATCTGTTATCTTTATTTTCTCGAGAAACTAATCAGAGATCATGTATTAGGTTTCCGTTTCTCCTAGTGGATAGGGTTATCGAATACCAACCAGGAGTAACAGCAGTTGGAATTAAGAATGTTACTATAAACGATAACTTCTTCCCTGGCCACTTTCCGGAGCGGCCAATAATGCCTGGTGTGCTCATGGTTGAGGTGAGACTTCTGTTTTTATTTTTCTTTTGAATGAAAATAGATGTTCGATCACTAATGAGGTTGATAAAAAATTCCTTCATTCCTCTTCTACGAATCCTGTTTATCTGCAAGTTCAGTCCTTTTTTTGAAAGTTATAAACAGTCCATTTTGTTTAGAATCATTCTGTCTGGATTATTTGCCCAAAATAAAAACTCACACTTCTAAAAGGAGGATGGGCTTATTTATTTCAATGAGACACTGTGGAGAGGTTTTCTATTGTCAAATATAACTTAGAGGCACTTGGTTCAATGTTATCTTGGTGTTACCTCATATTATCTAGATATCATGGTATCTAAATGTTATCTTTTGAGTGATAATGTTATAATTTTTTAAAAAAAAATTTATTCATATTATCAAACCTAATAATTATTTTCTCTAAATAGCATGCCATAACACAAGATTGCATTGAACCACATGCCCCCTTAAAAAGAAGAGATCATTTGTGGTGATTACTCAAACATTTTTCTGTTTGTTTGCCCATATTAATTTTAACCTATGTTAAAATTGACTTTATAGCTCACATCATTCACAAACTTTAACATCAAATTAACAATATTTTTGCTATAAAAAATAACAATATTTCAAATCATATATTTACTCAAACATTAAAATCAACTTTATTTCACATCCAACACAAATTTTAAAATAAAAAATTGCTTTATTTCACATTCTACACACCTTCCAAAATATAATTTACATTTCAAATCTTTTAAAAATCTCAAAACAAAAATATTACATTAAATATCTTTTTCTACTTTAATTAAAAATAACCTCACAACCTTAAAAAAAAAATCTCACAAACAAACAATAAGCGTAACTACATCACCACTCAACAGTGCAAGCTACATATTGGTGATGTAGCATATCAATTAAGCCATACATGGTAAATTATAGTACATGTCTGCATATATATGGATATGCTGGGTTGTGGTACTTCAGTCATTGTACATTTCTGCCTAGATTGGACTACCAACTGTTATGTACCATAGATAGCTTTAGCTTTTGTAATGTTCTGATTATTTTCTTTGGTTTTGTGAGAATCTTTGGTTGACATACAGTTCTTTTCTCATGTTAATGTGAACTATTTCGGAATTTGTGTTCTTAAAAAATTGTCGGAAAGTTTTAATTTATGTTTTCACTAACTTGCTTTTATAAAACTAAAGAAACGATGTTCACAAAGTCTATGACTTCTAAACAGCTTACAATACTTATGTATATGATGTGTTGGTGCAATTTATGTTTAGTTACTTTCGGGTGGTGTGGAGTGTCAGTTGGGTGGTTGGGGAGTGTTGAATAATGTTTTGAAAATTTCAAGAATCTTCAAAATATTTATTAGAATAAATTCTTTCATATTATGTTGCTTTATCGCAACCTCATATATATAATGAAAGATTTTATTTTATTTCTTACTTTATAAGTTTCTATATTGCACTCACCTCCTAAAGAAATATTTATCTTGTTTTCCATTAGTCATATTTCTTCTAAAAAAGTTCTTATTAAGTATTCAATAGTGCATGAATAGGTACTTGCTAGCTCGGCCATGCTACTGCCTGACCTTGAAAGTAAATATCAAATTGAATGGAAGTTTATGAGACTTTAAGAAGTCACTCTTGGTTAAGCTAAATCTAGATTGTGTGAGCTAGAGCATGGATATAAATAAGATTCAGCTTGCAAATTTGGCCAAAAAGAGCAGTTCGGGTGAAACCATGTGAGTTGTGTTGATGGAGGTAGACGAAGTCCTGGTTTGTAGCGCATGAGCCTAGTGCAAGGTCAGAGTGTGAGGAGGAGGGCGACACATGAGAGGAGCAGCAACAGCGAGAAAAGGGTCGCGCAAAGATGATGTCACACAAGAGAGGGCTATTGCGCGAGAGAGGATGTTCGATTCTACGGGATGGAGGTTGCTCAAGGTTGTCTATGCAGAGAGCTATGGACATGCACGAAGACGACACGGGGAGAGTTGCGTGCAAGAGGAGAGCCGCATGAGTAGAAAGTGTTGCATGAGCTACGAGGGAGAGGAGACGTGCAAGAGAGCGACAACATCAGCTGGCTCGAGTGAGAGAGATGGAGTCAGGACAGGTGGCGCTGAGAAGGACAACACGAGCAATACAGTGATGAGAGTGTGTGCAGCACGCTGAGGAGACAACAAGGGAACATGATGCACAGTGAGTCATGTTCACCAAAAGGAATGCTAATACACATGAGGAGAAGTGCAACCCACAAAGACCTGGCCAGTGGAGACCGAAGTAGTGGGTTATAGAACAAGAGAAGAGAGGGGAAAGTGTGATTGCGCAAGGAAAAGAGACCACAATTTGGCCATGCATAGAAGAGGGTTGTGCACAGCAAGGTCGGCCGCATGGGGAGAGTTTTGTGAGGGAGATTTGGAGCGGCACACTGGTATAGCGGAAGCATGGAGAAGGCTCGTTTAGGGTTTTGAGTAAGGGTGGCAATATATGGCAGCCCGAACTCGTGAACCCGACCCGAACTCGACCCTAGAATTTCGAGTTTGGGTCATGAAATTTGACCCATTTATTAAATAGGTTAGGTTCGAGTTATACATAATCGGGTTGAGTCAAGTTTGGGTTACTCGTTTATCAACATTTATTGTATAAATGCGTTGGGTTGGCTGGTTGACCCAACCAGTTTATTATTCAAGTCGAGTTAGGGTCATTGATCTTGATCCGTTCATACTGACCCACCAGCCTGTTTTGCCACCTTTAGTTTTGAGTTACCATGCCAATAAACCGATCACACTAGAGAAAGGAGAGGGGTTGCCTATTGCATTCGCCAAAGGAAGAGGAAACAGAGGTCGTGGCTCAGTATGAAAGAAAACTTGCTCTGATATCAAGTTGGAAAAAGTCCAATAATAATTTTATTCAATATTAAAATAATAGAATATTTTCATATTTATAATTTAGGAGGTCAATACTGCATAAAAATTTGTAAAATAGGTTGTAAAATAAAATCCTCCTTTATATATAAAAATATTACAATCAGACAACATAATATTAGAGAATTCATTTTAATAAATATTTCGAAGATTCTTATGATTTCCAGAATATTATTCAACACCCTTGTTATCAAAATCATTAGTTTGTGTTTAGAGAGCGTTGGGTTCAATGCTATTTAGAAATTTTTTTTTTTAATCTAAATATTGTGTTATCTAATATCAATATTATTTAGATGTCTATGTTATTTTTAAATTATTATTTATTTGATTTAATACTATTATATTAAAAGAAAAGATACAGTAGAAAAACAGTTCAATCCCACCTCTCTGTATTACTAGACATCTATATGTTACCCAATTTAGACTGACATCTAGATGTCATTTTAGAATAGTAATCTTGTAATTTTTTACGATATTATTTAAACATATCGTCAAACTAAATACTCAATTTCTTCAAATAACATAACATCACAATAACATTGAACCAAACATTCTCCTTAATTATATCTTTTTCTTTGACTCTATCACACAATGTCTGGTAGACCATAGAACTGAGGCAACTTCAATCAATTCTTGGAATTGGTTATATTACCTTGCAGTTACAAATTAGAGTATTTATCTCTCTTTTCTGGTTCCTTTCTCATAAACTTGTATGTTATCTAGAATATATGAAACTCTACGTTCTTTTTCTACAAAAATCTGCAAAAATTAGTTCCACTATTCACCAGAACCATGCCAATATGTTGCTCTACTTTTGCAACTACTAATTGTGAAATTCTTGTTCTTTTTCTGGTAACGATGATGTTTGGTTGTGTAGTGCTAGTCTGCTAGACTAGTGACATGGTTGAAGTTGTTATCATGAGTGGGCTGACTAATCGCCTAATGCATATTTGACATATTGTGATCAATTAACCTTCGAATTTGCAGCCATCATTGCTTTCATCTTTAAAAGCAAAAGCTACTAAATTACACGACCTTAGTTTTCTCCTTCCATCCATTTTTGTTAAGCTGCATTCAAATCACTAAGTTAATGTTTTTGTTTTCAGGTAAGAAATTTGTATCACTAAGTTAATGTTTTTGTTTTCAGGTAAGAAATTTGTACATCATCATCATCACATTAATAGTCGACTTATTCATATTATTTAAAGTTACTTATACAATTGCTTCTTCACCAATTCTTATAGCTTATTTTTTATGCTATCAAATAAGTTACTTTTTGCTATATTTAGTTTTTTTTTAAACAATTTTAAACTCTAATAATGCACATTTTGTTTCTTCATTTTATGCATTCAAACCACTTTATTATATTTTCAATTATCTTGTTGCAGACATAATTTTTTGGGTGATGTACATGCATCACACTAAAATATATCGTATTTGCATATTTAATATCATAATTTGTACATTTGCTTACATCTCTCCTAAATCTTTTAAACAAGTTGATGTAACACTGTTGTCATGTCATGTAAGTGATGATTGAGTTATATTTGAGCTACTTAATTTGATTGTCTTGTGTGTAAATATGAAAATTTTGGGTGTCATGTATGTAATATTTTATATGTATTTAACATCCAAAATTCACATGAATCACCTAAATTTTACATATAATGGTAATTAATGACAGTGCTATATTTAAGTTGTTTTTAAGATTTCATTGTTCTATGGGTAGTGGCAACTGACAAGTTTGGAGATTATGATATTAAATAATAAATACAATATATTTCAGTGTTAAATATATAAATATATGTGAATCCCTCATTTTTACGATAAAATGCAGTGAAGTACGAAAATATAATAACTTAATTATCCTTTTTGTTCAAGTTTTTTGATATAACTATATGAGAGAGGTACGGTATGTCGTGAGTTACAATCCGGAAGCTAATCTTGACAAGTTTATCGTGATGCAGGCCATGGCTCAAGTTGGAGGTCTGGTGATGCTGCAACCCGAAATCGGTGGATCACGCGACAATTTCTTCTTTGCGGGCATCGACAAAGTGAGGTTTCGAAAACCAGTTATAGCAGGGGACACTTTGGTCATGAGAATGACTCTTGTGAAATTTAACAAAGGATTTGGAATAGCAAAGATGGAGGGAAAAGCATATGTTGGTGGAGAGGTGGTGTGTGAAGGAGAGTTCCTGTTGGCCTCTGGATCTGGAAGCAAGTAAGATGCTGGCAATTCAATTTTGCGGCTCCAGTCTACCACTGAGAGATATCAACCATTCCATTTCATCTAGGTTTGTATTTTGTCTGATTTTGCTTTCTGAGGTAATTTTTGTTGGATTTGATTTTTAAATTACAATAAGGACTTCCTAATGTCAGAATAAATCTCATGATGAACCGTTGTGATCTTTGGAAATTGGTAGTTTATCTGCTTAGCTTCTCTGAGTTGAGTGGCTCAACAATGGAAATCATAATACAAAGTATTTTCATTCGACGGCCTAACACCAAAAGAAGTGAACTATATTCCTTTCCTCAAAGATGATATCGGAAAGACTCACAGTGATATTATAGAGATGCAAGGTGTTATTATGAATTATTTTGAGAATATTTTCCCTTCTCATGCACCCCAAAATATTGAACTTATTATTAATGGCATTGATAAACATCTTACTGAAGGAGAGGTGGAAGCACTTCAAAAGCAGTTCATAAAGGAGGAGGTAGAATTTGCCCTATTCCAAATTCATCCTACAAAAGCCCCAGGGCCAGACGGTTTTCTTACCTTATTTTTCCACAAGTTCTGGAATGTTGATGGGGAGGATGTCACAAATCTTGCCTTATTTGTGCTCAATGAGGGGGGAAACCTTAAGGATCTAAACCACACTAACATTGTGCTTATTCTTAAGACAATGGGTGCCCACCACATGAAAGGGCTAAGATCCATTAGCCTCTGCACCGTCATTTACAAGGTCATTGCTAAAGTCCTAGCCAATCGACTCAAGCTTGTTTTATCAGGCGTCATATCAGATAATCAAAGTGAGTTTGTTCCCAAACGGCTTATCTCCATCAACATAATTGTGGCTTATGAATGTCTCCACTATATAAATAAGAGGAGAGAGATTAAGAATTTTTGTGCACTTAAACTTAATATGAGCAAAGTCTACGATAGGGTAGAATGGTCATTTGTTGAGGAGATGATGAATATAATGGGCTTCCCGTCAAGGTTTATATCGAATATTATGAATTGTATCTCGACGGTCTCATACATCGTATCTTTGAACAGTACAAGCTTTGGCAATATTATACCTCAACAAGGCCTTATGCAAGTTGATCCGCTTTCCCCATATATCTTTTTGATTTATGCAGAAGGATTGTCATCATTTATCAATGCCATGGTGGACAAGGATAACTCCACGACATTCGAGCTAGCAAAAGTAGTTTGGATATCTCACTTATTTTTTGCTGACAATAGTTTACTTTTTTTCAGAACTATAATAAAAGAAGTTTAGAAAATCCAAAGTATATTGGAGATTTATAGGGGGCGTCTAGGCAAGAAGTAAACTTAGACAAGCCTATATTTGTTTAACTTCAATAATCTTTCCTTGGAAAAGCTTCAACTTTAGTTCAAATTGTACACAAAATCTACAAAAAAAAAAATTCTTAAAAAGAAAAGTTCTGGGTTTTACATAAAATAAGTTTTAACACCAAACAAAGATGAAGGGAGAGATGGAAAGAGGAGGAAGAAAGGAGAGATTGGCATTTTGGTCAATCAAGCAACTTCCAACCGTTCAGTATGACAAAAAATCGTACTTCAAGGGACTGCCAAAATCACCAAGAAATCAAAAAGCTATACCTGATGCATCACAATGTCAAGACATGCAACTTTCTGCAGCACAGAACCATCATAAACTCCTTTCTTTTTCTAGATTAGAACCAATCTCTCTTTCAAAGGTTTATCACTCAATCAACATGCTTGTTGCTGATGGTAATTATAAATTCTTTATGTCAATTAAATGAAAATTTGCATGATTAAGAGGATTTATGCCTGTTAATTACACTTTATTATGATACATCAAAGACTAAAGAAATATGTACCGGTATGCAAGGATGGGGCTGCTCGTATCAGCGCTGCCATCATCTTTGAATAATGGGATCACCCTAAGCTGCATATACACTCTCTCAAATCAGGTTGATGGCTCTACGTTCAGGCAAATCTGCATCTAAATTCAATGCTATATAATTAACTCTAAAACAAAATCAACTCACATGTCAACCCATTATACCTTAACTAATAAAGAACAGGTCAAAAGACTCAGAATAAGAAATATGTACCCAAAAGCAACTCAAATCTAAATCATATTGAACCAAAAATAGAAATTCAGATCAAATTGAAATTTGAGTCACAGATTTACATCAAAACTTAATCCCACATATGACTTGATGTTCCCCAAATTCATGTCTTAGCCTTGACCATCTTTGTCCAAACCGCGACGGAGCTCCATGAGAAAGAAGGAACAGTTCTACTTCCAGCTTGGCATTCCCCTGAACTAGAGTGTTGTTCTTATAACTCAACAAAACAATAGACAGTGACATCACGGACATGGGATCTCACCCTCCTCTAATTCAACTTCTCCAAGGGAATAGCCATTGGAAAAAATGGGATTTTCTTTACTTTGCTCCGGGTCCTTCGATCTCCGTTCTCGAACGATGTCAGTGGTCTTTTCTTCCAAGTCACTCGAGCCCATACATTTTTCTGAGACATCCCTTCTATCAGGCGAGTTCGGGCCAATTGATCTGCAATCCTCAACATTTGAAATTCCATGGCCTTTAATGGTGTCCTCTGGCATCTGTGTATCTACAAGTTCACTAGTTGTACCTGCTCCTGCTGTGTTCTTTGCAACCTGTGCGTTCAGAGCATTATTTACTCCTTTATGAACGTCTAAACAGTTGGCTGCTGGATTTGTACGATCCATGAGATCTGTGACTAGTGTGGCTGAAGGATTATCCGCTTCTTTGATCTCCTCTTCTGTATACAAAGAGTCTTTCACACATGGCTTGAGATCAGAACCTGATGAAACTTCATTTTTGGAGAATGGCACATACTCAACTTCAAAATCACAATGATGCGAATGAAGATAGACATATATGACAGGATACTCCAATATCACAATGTTTTTCAACTGAGAACCAATTGATGATGTTACATCCAACTTCCTGAATAGTGACTTTGAGCCCTGAAAGAGGGACAAAAAAATAGACAGCTGTACAACAACTCCAATAAAGTTTTCTCAAAAAGAGACTACCTTCGGATTAATTCGAAGGAAAGGCTTTAAATCTTCTAATTTTGCATCACAAAATGGTTTTAGTTGGTGAATCCAAGGACCAGGGGCCAAATGTTTCTGAATTAAAGTGGATAAGATTGCACATTCATCTACACTGGAAAAGAACTAGATATTAAACCAGGATACCAGATTAGGCATAATTTTTTTTTACCTGTGGCATGCAAAACATGTATTGATTTGAAGGCTTCTTCACTGCAGTGGTGATTATATAAATACTGAATATGTGATAAATAAATAGGAGCACACATGATGTATGGAGAACAAATAAACGGTAGAAACTCACCCATGGTCAACCAAGACAATATTTGTCCCATGAAACCTAAATTCAATTGTCCATGAAATAGATTCTTTCCTGCTCAAAAGGAAGTTGAGATGTCAGTAATTTCATGTCAGAAGCCAGCAGGATATGAACACGAGTTACTGAGTAAGGTAGTAGTAGAGACATCAGAGAAAAATAACAACATAACATGCCATAATCAGCATAACCATTTCTTGAGTAACACAATTTGATAACACAAAGTTTCCAGTATATATTTTAAAAAAAAATTCCAGTGCAAATAGTGGTAAAAAAAATGTAAAATATGTGGAGATTCCTTATCAGTCTATTTGTTCTTTTAGAAGAGGGTGTTTTACATTTGGGTATTGGGCGCATGATGCCAAAACAATTCCAGCAACTTTTGAATCACTGAAGCAGTGAAGCTATTATAGTTTGTATCTACAAAATACAAACAAAAGCATCTAGAATTAATACAAATGCATACTAAGAAAGTTAGGCCCATTCACGCACCGCCACATCAGCAACAAGGCCCACCCTAGTGCTGATGTGGCAGCGCTAAACTGTTTGGGGCCCCGGATGCAAAAATTGCTCTACCTTGTGACACCCATTGACCATGCAGCGTCTAGTGAATGCAAAGTAATTTCAGTCTACCCATATCACACTCTATGGAGAAAGCGACCACAAAGTATTAGCCTAAGCATTGTCCAACCCTTTTTTTTGCAGAGGGAGTGGATTGCAAGTGGAGAGACTACATAGGTTTTAGTAGACAAAATTTCAAACAATGCAATTAGCATTTTAAATTTACAAACTGAGCTACAATATGATAGATGTATAGTTTGAACATTTCATCAAGCACTCGCTAAGTAATTAGAAAGCCAAAAAAGCAAACAACACATATGTAGTGAGTGTGGTCATAAATCAAAAAATATAAAGGATTTCTAAACAGTTAAAAGGTGAGAATCAATGAATCATTCCCAATCTATGACATCCAAAATTTAAAAAAAAATAGTAAGTTTAACCATCCCATCCTAGATTTCTTCAAGATGTATTGATAATAACCCAAATTTTATGTTCATTGACCATTGAATCACCATAACCAACGATTATCACTTTTAGGTTGTAGTGGGTCGATGAAGCAAAGAATGGCCATAGGTAGCTAGCATGTGACATATCAATCAATATATATATATATATATATATATATATATATATAGATAGATAAATAGATAGATATAGAAGCAAGAGCATCAAGACTACCACCGACTCAATGTGTGTATTATAGTTTCCTATATGGATTATTTCGTGCTCCTTTATTTTTAGCTTTCTTAGTCATTTTATTTTAGTTTTAGTGTTTATGTTGTCTGAGTAGTTGTGTAATATGGAAATTGATATACTGATCATTTGAAATGTCTGTGAGTCTAAAAATATGTTGTAATAATATCATATGAATAACAGATGCTATTATGAAATGAAAGACAAATTCTGCTTCTATTCTAAACTTTGTACGATTCTTTAGAAATGTCGATAGGAAGGACTCTAAAGTGAGTCCTATTGTCCCGCGTAGAAAATGTGTCGAATGGGTTTACATTCTCACGAGTTTGGGAGAATATGTTTTTTTTAATAGGATTGGGAGAATATATTACTTGCATAGAAAAGGATATCGAACGGATTCATGTTATATTTGATGCCCCTTTATCCTTATGTATCTCTGTATACATTCTTTTTTTGTCTCTTCGTTCACCATTTTTATTTTGAATTCATATTTTAACAGTTATTTTCCTAACCATAAGCCTCTTTCGATTTTTTCTGCCTACATCATATATATATATATATATGTGTGTGTGTGTGTGTGTACATACAATCTCAAAAGCCTAGCTAAGACATGCAAAAGAGAGTACCAAAGTGAGGAGACCAAACCTGCCATCATATCTGGATTGATTTGCTTCCCTCTTTGACATTCCACAAGGGAGATAGAGGAGACGAATCCTTCTCCTTTTTGCGGCTCTTCTAAGTGCTTGAAGCCGGCTGGGAAGCTTAAATCTGTGATACCCACGGAACCCACTAAGCATTCTCTTAGCTGATTCCGAAATCCTCTTGGTTTCCTCCAACATATTGTAGTCTTTATCGAAAGAAAATAAAAAACAAAGATCATTTTAAAGGGAATTGCGAATGGCAACAAAACCTACTCGACAAACTCATCATTGGCCATTCTAACAAAGCGGCTCTTCATGGTCTACATAAAGGCCTTCCGAGCTTTGAATGATCACTCTGTCTCTTTTGGGAGAAAAATTTATCATAGTTCACGCGCTACATCTAATTAACTATATAAGATAATGTAAGTCAATCATTTTCCATTCAATACAATGCTAACTCTATCAAATCAAATAACTATAGCGCAGATGCTACTAGCTAACTCTAAGAAACTTGAGCAAGGCCAACCACTATAGTTTCCTTCAAATAATCGTATTAAGGGAGAAGGAAAACGGACCAGATAGAAGCAGATCATCGTTGAAAGAAGAAAACGGTACGAACTCAGTGCGGTTACGCTTTCCGGTGCAGTCAGTGCGCTTCTTGTGAGAATTGACGCACGCAAGACAACATGAGCAGATTGAACAGCCAGGACATCGGTACTTCCAGGGATTCAAGCCACACTCCTCGCAAAGAGTTGGGCTGTTATGCATAGGGTAAGCCTGCCGAGAGGCTCCCTCTTCCGCCATGCGAGGGGATGGAAGAAACGATGAGAAGAGAAAGAAAAGAAGCCTACAGAGGCTACAGAGCTAGCAGAAGATTGAATTTGGTGGGGATTTTCGCTAAGGGTTTTTAGGGTTTGACCCAGAGACGATCTGAGCCGCCAAACCCGTCCGCCTAGAATGCCATCGGATGATCGCAACCGCCGAGTGTTAGGCCTTCTTTGGTTTATTATTTTGGGCAAATTACAACCAGGTTCCTATATTTAAGTCTTAATAACACACAAATCTAGCTTTTTAAAATTATAACATCGGTGAGTTTTAATAAATTATTAAATTTATTCTTTTTTTTATTATTAATTTTTTTTAAAATTATCATTATATTCTTTCCCTTTCTCTCTCCTCTCGTTCCACGCGCAGCGCGACCGGTTGGTCGCACACGCCGTGCGGCCGCTGAGGGTCGCGCGGACACCGGTGAGTCGCACATGCCGCACGTACGCCGGTGAGTCGCACTTGCCGCACGTACGTCGGACCCACCAGCGGCCCCGCGGCCTCGCGCGTGCGAGTGGATCGAAAAGAGAGAGAAGGAAGGGGTATAATGGTAATTTAAAAAAAATTAATAATAAAAAATAAAAATATTTATTTGATAATTTATTAAAATTCAGGATCTCGGTATTATAATATGGACCTATGCATTATTAAGTTTTAAATTTAAGGACCTAAGTGTAATTTATCCTATTTTTTTTTTATTCATTCTTTGGCTTATTATTACAAAAATACTATCCATCCCCAAATAATTGATAAATTTACGAACTTAATGAATTATTCAAAAAATTAAAATTTATTTTACTAAATTATAATTAAGATGACTCCATTCTAAGTAAAATTTATGATCGTAATTTTTTTACTTTTCAATTTTAAATTAATAATAAAAATAATTATGTATAATATAAATTTAAAAATAAAACCTCAATATTAATTTTATCACACATCTTACCTAAATTTTAATATAATAAATTTTAAATTTCATATTTAACACATTTATCTAAACATTACAAAATTTAATACCATTTAATAATGCTACCAAATCTAAAAATTAAACGGTATGTTATTACTTTCTCTCATATTTTGTAAAATGCAAAGTTTATTCTATTATGATTGTATATTTGATTTTTATTATTTGGCAAAGTATGTGAAGTAAAATGCAATGTAAAGTAAAATAATTTTTTTTATATTATAATTTGTATAATATAATTTAAAAATTATTTATTATTATTATTATTATTTAAATTAATATTATTTTAATTTTGGTTTTAGTATTCACGCTAAACAGAACTTAAATGTATTTATTTCACGGTAGCTCAATGAAATCTCACATTCGAACTACATTTTTTTTTTAATTTTTAAATAAAATGAAAGAAATTGTGGTGTTTTTTTTGTCTGAAATTGTGGGAGTCGGTTTTCCCGAGTGGGAATATAGGTCTCCCGTATGGGAGTTAGGGTTCCGGTGAGCGGCGACCTCGTCGGAGACCCCAGCTCGGCGCTACTTGAGCGGATTAGCGTGGAAGACGTCCGGCGGGTGAGGGCCATGCTTGTAGAGGCAGATTCAGCCGGCGGACGAAGCACAGAAAGCACCAGACTGATGAGCAAGTATGGCTCACCGGGTATTTTGTTTTCTTCTTCTTTCCTCCCCTGCCTAACAGATTCTACCATCTCTACCTCTTCTCCTTTCCCAAAAATCCAAAGCTTTCTATGAAATATCCAAAAACACCAGAAGTATGCCCATAAGTGCAAACCCAGCAAAGCAATCCCATCAGCAGCCACTAGCAACTGCCAGGACTGCCAAGCTCAATGATCATTTACGTACTAAACTGCCGGGGATTGGGAGGGCCTCGGGAAAGTCGAGGGCTAAAAAGCCAGATGAGGCTTCATAATCCTCAACTGGTTTTCCTTTCTGAAACAAAATTATATAGTAGAGGTTCTGTTGTCAGTTATTGCAGATATGTAGTCGCATAGATGAAAGAGAAGGAATTTGTTAGACAAGAAAACCAGTTTCACATGGTTGTAATAATTATAATCAAAGGAATGAGCATAGTAATCTCACTAAAAAGAAGGGCAGGTGTTGTTGGCAACTTAAACTAAAGTTCTAGGATATAGTGCATAGTTATTTATTATGTTGAGCGTTGCAAATTTGGCTAAGCATGAACCATTTCTTTTCAGGAGCTTATAGAAAGACAATCTGAATCCTCCATTTTCAAGGCTTAAAGAGTTGAGACCCCAAACCCATCATTTCTGAGAAGGAAAATAATAGATTTTCATAGCAAACCTACTAAGTTATAGGAAAGAATGCTTGGTCGGTCCAAAAAATATGAGCCTTTCGCATAAAGAAGATTTGCCAATAAAGTGTTGAGGCATTTGGAAATGGGGCTCTTACCTAATCCCAGGGCTGTAATCCACTTTTGGTTGTAGTTGAGCCTACCTCTTATTTTCCTGTTCAACAATTAAACCCCAAAATTTACGTATAACTCAACCATACAACAACAATAACAACAACAACCAAGCCTTAATCCCACTAGTAAGTTGTATTTTGGCTACATGAATCATTTATTTCCATTGCGCTCTATCAGTTACTAAATTCTCATCTAAGTCTAAGTAACTAAGATCACTCCTTATAATTACTTGTTATGTCTTCTTTGGTCTCTCTCTTTCTCTTTGTACATGAGCAAAATCCAATAACCCAATTTTTCTAACTGAAGCTTCAATCGGCCTACGATTATATGTCCAAACCATCTAAGCCTCTTTTGGTATTAACCTTAGCTAAGGTTGATCCTGAGTTGACGCTCAAATTTGAGGTTTAATAAAGATCTTTCTGTTGAAAGAAGGCTTTTTTTTGGGGCTAAATTAATCATGAATGGGTAATATGTAGAAGTAAAATAAGGTTAGTTTATTATGTAATATTATCTAAAATAATGTTACAATGCCCTTATTTTGAATGATTTTAATCAGTTTATTTCTTTATAGTGTTCTATTTCACTTTGTTCAAGCAAACTTAAAGACCACGAGAATCTGAGGCCTTGAAGCTTGGATAAGATTATTTGGATTTACAGTTATTATAATTTTAATTTAACAACCAAGCATTGTTGGTGTGCTCTTTTTAAAAATTGGTAATATGTTTTGGTGGGGACATGACGACATCGGACCGTCGATTTATTCTAGGCAGGGTCTACACTCGACGTCCGAGATCTCACCATGTGGCGTCGATCTGGATGGAGGATTGATATCTGCAGATTTGGCAGCAGGCACGATTGGTGGCTGATCAGTGGATTGGAAATCCCCATTTAAATCAATTTATTGATTTGAATGAGAATATTTCAAATTTTGGGCTAATCTCGTTTATTTCCTTCTATTTTTATATATTCAAATTTGGTATGTTGTAATCAGTTTTTATTTCTGCAATTTGAATTTCGACTGTAATCGCCTATATAAGGGCAAGAACTAGTACTGTTTGTTTTAATCCTGGAATGAAATCAATTTGAGTTTGAATTATTGCGTGTTATATCCCGGTGAAGGGAAAGGTTGGGGTCTTGGGTGAAAATCCCTAAATACCTTAAAGTAATTTAAGGTATTTCCCAACTTTTCTCAGATTTTAAAATAATTTAAGCTCAAAGAAATCCAAGCCTCTCATTGCAAATTTCCACCCTAAAATCCATTTTCTTCTCCCCTCTGTCGACTCGACCCACGCCGCCTACCGACCATCGGCGAGCGCCGGCGACTTCACTGTCGTCGCCGGTCAGATCCGTTCCGCCGCCTCACCTCGCCTCGCTTGGTCGTGCAACGCCGCGCCTCGNAACACCTCCGCATTCTCGGCTCGCCGCTCTGTTCACCCGCAACCCCGCATCGCCTTCTGTTCGCCTGCCTCGACACCATCCGCTTTGGATCGCCTTGACTCGTCCTTATGGTATTGGAATCTCGACTTGAGGTAAATCTGAACATCAGCTGAATATTTCGAATATCTTGCGAGATCTTGTAGTGGTGTCTGCTATTGGGACTGCTTGATTTGCTCACCCGTGTCACCTGAATATTATTGTGTGATTAAATTGCTGTTGAGTAATATTACATTGTGAGGATACTCATAATACTGCGTACCCTGGTTCTGATGTGTTGAGATATGGTTGCCCTAAATCATTTGGTAAATTTACTAAATATCATTTGCGCTTGTTTCTAAATATTTGAAATCGATTTGCTTCTCGAACCTGTGATTTCTTAATTATTATATAATCATCATTAGCAATATTTTCGAATCAATTTTATGTTTATTTGCTATCTTATTTACTAATCTCTAATCAGGATTGTATCACGTATATTGTCCCGCATCATGTTTCTTGCGCCATTTCAGTGAGATTAATTTAACATTAAGTTCAATATGTGATTATTGTAAATTTTTCAGAATTCTTCATATCATGTGCTTGTCAAATGTCTTCCATCCTATCTTGGGTCAGTAGTAAAATCAAAAAAAAAAAAAAAAAAACTTTGGTCTAGAACATAAATTTACATGTTCTGAGCTTGAACATTGCAAATTTTGTGGTTTGAATGATTAATGTGTAAATGGGGAAATTTATCATGACAATTTTCTCAAGTTCTCTCCAATTACAGTTTTGCAAGCACAATTACATTTTTGAAGGAATAGCATAGCATATAAATTATATAAGTACTCTTTACAATATTCTAGACTCTCTTTTGGATAGTTTCACTGCTATTCGACATTGCACACATCAAGAATTCAAGTTCAGCAATGCTGATCTGCAACATCGAATTTTCTCTTATATCCCATTTTGCTCCATGTGTTTCAGGCTGTGGAAGCAACAAAGAATGTGGAGCTGGGCAACAACTAACAAGGAGCTCACCCAGGCCATCCAACGCAGCAGCAGTAGCAGCAAGACTTTCCTACTACTCTTCTGACCTTCTCTGTTATATTTCTCGACAGGTATAATCGAACGTACACATCCTACATCTTTTTCTATAATCCTCCCGCTCTCTCGATGCCAAGACCTTGAAATCTAGATCGAATTATAAACTAAATGATGCGAAAGTTCATACTTTTCCTTCTTCACTCCATTCTAGAATTACACTGCAAGATTGATTGCCTTTTGCTTTCAGTTGGTATTGCTAAATGATATTTTGTGGTGTTCTTTTAGGGGCGTTTGGTTCTTTGTTATCTTGATGTTATGTTTTGTAATAATTTTTTGTCTAATAGAAAATTATTTATAGATGTCATTAAACCAATTAAATATTTTTTCTAGATAACATAACATTAAGATAACATTGAATCAAATGCCCCCTTAGTTCAACGGGGAAGAAAAATTTAAAAAGTCTCAGAATCGAGCTGTTCTTTTATTATAATTTTTAAATAAGATAAAAATCTTGTGATGTCAAGGGATAGATTAAAAAAAATTAATATGTTGCCTGCAAATCGGCAATTATTAATTAATTAAATGTTAATTAATTAATTAATAATATTAAAAGTAATTTTAATTTTTTTATCAATTGATTAATTAATTCATTAATTATAACAATAATTTGTTAATTAAGAAATTAATAACAGTAAAATTAATAGCGTGAGACTTAATAAATTAATTATTACTTACTTAATAAATTAATATTATATATTTTTTAAAAATTATTAATGAAGTAATGTAATAATAATATTGTTAATTAATTCATTCATTCGTAATAATAAAAATAATAATATGAAAAGTTTAGAAATACTTTAAAGTGCTGCTACTAAGCTGCTCTTGATTCTGCTCCACTGAACTGATTTTAATTTTCTCTGAAAATTCTAAAAAAATGAGAACCGTGAAAAAAAAAAAAGAGAGATGAGAGAGAATTTATGAACTTTTGCTTAACAGAAATTGCCTGAACAGTGGACGATATTTGCAAATCAGAAGTTGCTACGTGGCTTCAGCGTCTGAGTTATGTCAATATTTATGTGAGTAGCTATTGTTTTATTTAGCTTCGTGTCGCCTATTTTACTAGATCTAGCCACGCAAGAAGAGGATATTATTAACAATCTTTAACGAGTCAATAAGTTAACGGGTCGGTTATGAGCCGAACATTTTGACAAGTTAAATTTTACTCTTTCCAGCCATACTATTTCGCGTACCAATTTGAAGTTTTTGGTGGGACATGGATGGATGATGGGTAAAAGTGCATCTGTGACCGTTAGATTAACTTTAAGATTCTCGAATCTCAATATGATTATTTCTTTAGGCAGATTATTGATCTACTGTCAAAACAAAAACAAAAAAAAGAGCGTGAATATCTCCTATAGCTAACATTGATTATAACCACGTGCTGATTAAACCAAATGCCATTTACTTGTGTTGACGTGGGAAATAAGGGATCCCAGAAGAGAGGAAAATGGAGAGTCCTGAGGGGCGGCGACACGCAGTGAGTTAAGCCTGTTTAGATAAGAATAATATGCATCCAGAATAGCACGCAGGTGTTTAAGGTGGTTCAGAGAAGAAATCCCCTACGTCCACCAAGCGGTCAGTGAGGACTAATTTTACTAGAGAAAGGAAGAGGATGGTCGATGAGCTAATAGAAGAAAGAGAAAGAGCTTTCTTTTATCTTGAGCTCTCGTTTACAAAGATGATAAAAGAAGGATTCTGCTCTTCCAAAAAAACCCGTCTCGTCCGAAAAAACCCGTCCTCTTTTTCCCGAAGCCTGTTCAAGGGTTTTTTATAAGTCACAGACAGCACAGCTCCATCCTGTTTTTTCGGAAGGAAAAGGAATAAACAAATGCTGAGCCCATACTGTTGTCAGCCATTGGGGGAGCCAGTAGCAGCAAAAGGAGAGCTAGACTTTTTGATCTTCGTACTGCTTCTAGGGATCTGTGAGGACTGGAGCACGCGAGTCTTTAATTTACGTATTTGAAAAAAGCGTTCTGTACTGAAAATGGCGCGGTCAGACCACGTCGACTACGACAGGTGCAGCTGAGGAACATCATCATCCATGTTGCTAGGGGTGATCCTGGATCGTCGTGGACGATGTTTGATCGAACCCGCGTGCCCGAGGTTTGACCGAGGTTTGAGACCTGCGAGAATAAAAGCATTTAAATAAGGAATTAATGCTACCTGGGAGCCACGTGTATGGCTGTGATGCAGCGCTGGAACCATGTGTTAACAACTTGCATCAACGATAAAAAGCTTTTGTAATTGTTCAATTCATTTAAAGTGATTATTCATAAATAAGATTGCTTAATAGAATATAAATATATATAGACTTTGTTAGAACTTTCTCTAACACTTCTAGTCGAACAACTCTCCTCTAATGGTTATAATCGAACAGCCCTACACGAACAGCTCTTTAATGAGATATCACCAGCTTGTACCCTCTGCACTACTATATCAACTCAACATTTAAGATGGCATGGGGGTCCACTGCCTAATCGTTCTTTGTAGAAATAGGTGCCAGACGTAACAGATTGTACCCATTATGTCCCCTTATCTCCAAGCTATAAATACGAGCAAAAGATGAACTAAAGGAAAGGAGGAGAATCTCTTCCTTTCTCTCTTTATGCCCCTCTCTCTTTCTCCCTTTATGCCCCTCTCTCTTTCTCCCTTGTATTTATTTTCTTATTTGGTCTCTATTTAGAAATCATCAAACTTTGTAAAAGAAGGGATTCGATTAGTGGATTTAAATGGCCTAGACGACATTGTAGTTTAATTTTCCTCCGCATACTCAGTTTTCACATAAAAATTATCATCTTATTTCATTTTATTTTGACATATTTTTTTGCATCAATCGACTTCATCATAGAATGCTAAATTACACAATAAATAATAAAAGGGTAAATTACTTTTAAATTTTTAAGCTTTCAAGTTGTTGCACATTAACTCATAGATTTGAATTAATAGCATTTAAGTTATTAGAATTATCAAACTGCTGCAGTATGATTCTATCATTTATTCTAATATTAAAATTATTAAAATACCTAAATTACCTTTAAGACTTCTTTTACAATGAAAATTTATCATTTGGATTTACATATGATGAATAAGGGCATTTAGAAAATGTGTAAGCTAAAATTGATTTTTCAATCAGCAATTTAATATTTTTTTTATTAAATAGATTAGGCATGTCAAATATTATTTTTTGTTAAATAGATTAGTCATGCAAATGTTTACATATAAAAATCCAAAGCCTCTATTTAGTTCATACTCAAATTAAGCATAATTATTTTTTAAAAAAATAAAATAATTTATACAATTTTAAATAATTCAAATAATTTTATTTAATATTTTTATAATTAACTAATTTTATTTTTTATCATATATAAAAATTATTTTGTTTTATAAAAAAATTAAAAAAATGATTATTCCTAATTTGTATATGAACTTATAAATGCTACATTTTTTAACTTCATGGGTCAGAGACCTAAATGTAATTTAATTAATTAATAAATAAATATTCTTAATATATTATTATTACAATCAAAATTAACATACTTGACTTCGAACTATGGCAGAAATTAGAAGCCGAATTCAAAGTTCAAAGGCCCTGTTTTAGGTGAGTATTAAAAAGATACTAATTTAAAAAAAAAAATAATCAATAATTTTTTAAAATTATTTATATTTATTTTAATATAAAAAAATATTTATTTACCTTATATATTTAATAATTTTTAATAAAAATATTAATTTTATTTTATATTTAAATCAAAATATTTGAATCGAATATTTTAATCTAGAATGTGAAATAAAGTTGATATTTTTATTAAAAATTATTAAATATATGAATTAAGATATTTTTTTTATTAAAATATATGTAGAATAATTTAAAAAAAATTATTTATTATTATTATTATTATTATTATTATTATTTTATTTTTGATTTTGATCCAAAAAAAAATTAAAAGCTCTGACCTTCTGTAGAAGGGGCATTAATGTCATTTCACCTATTACCAAACTCCAATAAAGTTCGACCGTTCAAATTGGGACACGTGGGCGGCTGATAGAGCTAGTAAAGCACGCCATCGCTTTCTCTTCGTTTAAGGCAATCTTATCCGCTGAGATGTGGAAGTCAATAAAAAGTACGGCCATGCATTCTGCTCAAAATTCGAAAAGCACGTGCGTTTTAATTGACTCAAGTCTGATTTAATTTTTGCATAATTATATATATTATACAAGATATATTTAGATTAAATTAATGAATATTTACTTTTTATAATATGTATAAATTTAATCTTATTCAATATAGATTATATGTAAAATAATTATTTAAATGAAATATTAGTTAAAAAATTTTAAATTTGAAGTGAGGAAATTTCACTATAATTCTACTCGTTACCAACTTTAATAAAAATAGCCTTCTATCTGTCACTATTTATAAAACTATTTCTCGATTAATGCAAAATGGGCAAAATTAAATTTCATCTATTGAAATTATTAGAAGTTATTAAGTTCAAACGCCGCATTATGTCAGTGCTTTATAGCTTAATTTGACTTGAACTTGAAAAATTTAATTTCGAGATGGAAGCAAACTCACTAGAAATCTACTAGCCATCAGCGTTAATAAAAAAAATCTGCTTTCTATCATAGTCTATATATCAGATTCTTGATTAGTGCAACTATTAAAAATTATTAGGTTCAAACATCGTACCATATCAGTGCTTTGTAGCCTAATTCAACCTAAACTTGAAAAGTTTGAATTCGAAGTAGGCAAACTTACCAGAACTCTACTCGTTAATAATTTTAATTAAAGAGCCTTATATCTAACACGGTCTACGTACGTAGTTGCTTTTTGATGAAGATTAAATTTCATCTATTAAAATTATGAAAAATTATTAAGTTCGAACGTCACATTATATCAGTTCTTTGTAGTGCAATTCTTGAAAGCAGTTAGGTTCTATGTCACACATGAAATAATGATAGAACTCCATTTTGTATTGTTCTTTATATAATTTTTATTTTATAAGTTCATTTTTTTATTTAAAAAATTGTTATTTGTATATATTATATGTTTTATGAAAGAAAGGGATCATTTAAAGAAAAAATAATAATTAAAAGTTAAAATTTATCCCTAAAATTTATATATGATATGTCTATTTTTAATAATTTTTAAAAAAAAATATCTCTAAAATATTTATATATTACGTGAAAGGACGATGCATGCTGGCGCGTAATTAGGGCAGGATGATTAGTGTAAAGTGATTAAAATCTAAACTTGAACCGCCGAACCCCTTGGCTAAGATCTTGTTGTACCAATCAAATTACGAGCATGCATGTACAGGATCACCGCCTCCCAATCGTGCCCGTGGGGCAGATGATGACGTGGGTCCCAGTCATTAGTGGGCAGTGGGCATTTTAGTCATTGTCATTGGCGGTTTAGTCAAGGTAAGGTTATTTCGGCTTTACTTCGGTCAAGGCCAAAAATTAATGTTAGGAATAGTCTAACGGAATATTAGTATAAAATTAATAATTATGTATTAATTATGACTAAAATAATCTCAAAATTATAATTTTAATAAAATTGTGACCAATTTGCAATATTGTTCCAATCTCATGAATCACAATGTAATTTACTCTATTTTTTTAAAATTAATTTATTATAAATTTAATATTAAAATTTAATTATATTTCACATTATATATATATATTTATTTTATATTATTTGCACATAGCAAAATGATAATTAAGCTATTTTAAATCATTTACACATCTCAATTAATAATTTATTTTATTTTTATATCACATATGACACCCAATTTAGTTAAATTTTATCCACAATGTTCAAATTGGACTGATTGTTTGGCCCTTTTTGTTGGCTCACAATATAATGACAATCAAATTTTGTATTCTAATTGGATTTATAAACTTATTGAATTTATTATAATCACATTTATCATTATTTTTTATAGAAATATCAAATCATCAAAGATGATATATTACTTCATGCTAGTTATATCAATTACCTCAATATTTAGTCATCTACAGTTATCGCTGTCCATTATTTTTCTAAACTGTCACGTCAATTTATATCATGTCTGCACAATTTCACAATAAAATCACTTCGTATTACCGGTTAATTGGAAGTTGCAAATTCTCGGTCATCTAGTTCCCAATTGTTTAACAGATCAAGAATTCACGTGTTATTTTCTTGACATTATAATGATCTCTATGAAACTGACAGATTATAATGTATTTAATTTGGAACTGGCTAAGCACCACCTTAGCTCATTTATAAATACCTTTAGGCAGAGCTACAGAGAAGGATGGACAATCATTATTGTTAACAAATTTGTATTTTTTTCTTAAGAGATTTACATACATATCTCTTAATTCATCTTGAATTATATATTAAACCCTTATTTTTAAATTTTACAACTTCACCTCTCAAATTTTCTAATAACAAAAATTAGTAGAATATATGTATTTGCAAATATGTTCATAATATTTTGTATATACATATTATTAGTAATAAGTATCCAAATAATTATAATCAGCAAAAAAAATATTTTAAAAATCATGAGAAAGGCCTAAATATGTTATTTTTGGATGATTTAGGAGGTGAAATTGTAAAATTAAAAAATAAAGGGTTTAATATGTAATTCAAGATGAATCAAGGGATATATATGATGGGAAAACTTATATATTTTAGTGAAACATTTTTTGTACAGTCTGATAAGTGGACGTAGGAGAATTCTCTCTGATTCATATAAATTTGGCGTCATTCCTTAGCTTTTCTTATTCAAATACTCCGATCACTCGATTTACGCCACGTCATGCTATACAAATTTTTCAATCAACAATAATTAAATATAAAATTAATTAATAATAAAAAAGTTTTAATCATAGCGAAAAAAAATTCATGGCTTATAAAAGACCCTGTAGAAGGAGACAGGACTGAAATCATTTTATGAAAGTGATGAAACAATGTTTCGATTGACAAAATTATCGTTGTTTTTATTAAAATGATCTAAATGTAAACAACTCATAATTAGAGAGATCAGATTGAAAATTTTTGGAACTCTTACTTTCAACCTATTAAAAGAACAGCATATCTCGATTTAATTTATTTAGAACTACATAATTATGATAGAGTGATGATGTAAAAATATGTGAACATTAAACTCAGATGCAATTTATCCTAAATTTTCTCATGCTGAATTATTTTCTACTTTATATAAATTTAAATATGTAATTTACATATTTTATATATATATAT
>JAEMOT010000285.1:132577-142878 GCA_019297695.1 Apostasia ramifera
TATATATATATATATATATATATAATAGGTATATTGAACATTCTATTTGCCTTCAAATTTATGCATAAATTTTTGCCTTATATGCCTGATGCTATATTAATATTTTTGCATTATAATTATAAAAGGTAATTAAATTATAAGTTAAAAACTACTTGTACTCTTTGATCACTCGAGGATCAATCATTCATGAAGATCAGATCATTTGATAACTATTCTTCATGAAAATTTATTTTTCGTGAAATTAAACAATATTTAACATGTTATTAATTCTGCGCAAATCAAATTTGATCGCTTTCTTTTAGCTTAATTAGCTAACCTCGAATCAGCAACTAAAAGGCACCGGTAACTAGTATTCTGCGATCCATGCACGAATAATATGACATGCATAGTTACGTCTCAAGCTCTAGTGCTGAATTCTTTTGAAACTCGTATTATGATCACTCGAATATAATAAATTCTGATTTTATTTCTCAAGCTCTATGCAACAGTACTTTTATTTTATTTACTTTTTATTATTAAATCTTCTGTCATTTATGCAGCCTAGAGATTTCATGTCTATTGTGGGAATATTTAGCGATTTTCCCGTAAATCAATTATGGGATTGAATTGCAGTGCATCAAAATTAATGTTATGTGATTTAATGCATAAATATTCGATTTGACTTTGAGTGGATAAATAAATATTTATTTAAATTTAATTAAAACACAAACGATTGGTAGAGTTCAAGTGAGCCACCTCCAACTGAAATTGAAGTTTTTAATTTCATGTTGCGTTTTATTGGAGTTGATTAATTTTTGTGATTTTAATATAAATTTCAAGTTAAATCAATATTAATTATAACATAAATAGTCTTTTCGCAAAATATATACAATGCAAGTTATATTATATAAAATAGCTTGTAAATATATGGTGGATAGATTCTAATGTGAGAAATCATTAAAAAATGTATAAAAAAATTATCATGTATTAATTTATAATATATTTAATAGCAACTAGTAGTATTAAGATATGTTAGACATAAAAAATAAGAATGTTGAGAATTATCTATATATAAATTTTTTTATAAGAATTTGAGAGTACAGATGAGATAAGAAAATAAATTCTATTATGAAAGAACTAGTGATTTAACTCTATAAAATCAATAAAAATGAAAATATAAGAATAACAGAACTTAACTAAGTCCTAGTTTTGATTAATTCACGCCTTCAGTGATGTCTTGATGACATATTTAAAGGAGCAAATGTTGCCCTATATTGTAAGTTCCAAGTTATAGTAGACTGTAATTTTCAGTTATTGAAAGCACTGTCAGTATATTAGTTTCATATTTTATATTTTTTAAAATATATAACACTTTATAATTTAAATTTTAAAATAAAAATAAAATACAGATAATACTTAATTTTTTTTTATAATTTGTAATAATTGTTTAGAAAAAATTAGATTTCACAGTCATATGAATATAAAAAAAATATATCACATCACTTATATATTTTAATATAATAATTAATTTTATTTCACACATTTTACTATTTCACTAAATGCTCAATACATTAAATTGTGATAGTTTAAGATTTTAATCTATTTTATTTAAAGAATATTAATTATCTAATTCACTGTATAATTTATAATATTTGACTCAAAGAAGTGAGTGTTAATTAACATTAATTTAAATAAAGTAATATTTTATGCTAAATTAGAAGTATTATTATAAAAATTAATTTTACAGACAAACGCATCATCGAATTTATTTTGTTATTTAAAATTTTGCCCCGAACAACATACATCGAATCGTGCAATGGCTTTTTATAAAGAAGATTTAATAAAAAATTAAAAATAAAAATAAAAGAAAAGAAAGTGGAAGCCACGTGCTCTGTAAAATATGAAGTATAAAGCACCCGTGACTCCGCCTATTTAATTCAAATCCATCCGTTCATCGATTTCAGATCCCATCCAATGGCTTCTATCCTCCTTACCCTCCTCTTCCTCCTCCTCCTGGCCCTTCTCTCCCCTCCATCCCCGGCGACGGCGGAAGCCCCACCGCCACTAGCTGAAGGGCTCTCCTTCTCGTTCTACCGCACGAGCTGCCCGAATCTCGAGGCCATCGTGCGGGGGTTCCTCCAGAAGGAGCTGAAGAAGAACGTCGGGCTCGCCGCCGGCCTCCTGCGCGTCCACTTCCACGACTGCTTCGTGCAGGGCTGCGACGGGTCGGTCCTGCTCGACGGGTCGGCGAGCGGACCGAGCGAGCAGGACGCCACGCCCAACCTCACGCTCAGGCCGGAGGCGTTCAGGGCGATCAACGAGCTCCGCGCCAAGATCGACAAGGCCTGTGGCGGCCCGGTCGTGTCCTGCGCCGACGTCCTTGCCCTCGCCGCACGCGACTCCGTCGTTCTGGTAGGGTTCCGGTCCGGGCGCCGGCGCCGGCGCCTTCCTCTGTCTCTATCTCATTAAACTATACATCCTTAATTAATCCTTCTTCAAATTTATTTCATTATTTTTTGTTTGATATTTTTTTTCATATCATTAACATTACAAAAATACTAACAATAAAAAAACATTACAATTTTTTTTTATACAATTTTTTTTTTTTACGAGTAGTACTTTCATATATTTTAATAAATAATTATATACATAACACTATATTTATAAAAATTATGAAATTAATTTTTAATGAAAACTCACTATTTCAAATTTATAATTCTAAAATTATGAAATTAAAATTTAAAATTATGAATACAACAATACATATTTTATATAAATTCTTCACAAAGATTAACTACTCTCTATTTGCTGACGTGGCAGTCCGGGGGCCCCGACTACGGAGTTCCCCTCGGCCGGCGTGACGGGCTGAACTTCGCCAGCCGGAACGCAACCCTCGCCAGCCTCCCGGCGCCGACCTTCGACGTCTCCCAGATCCTTCCCGTTCTGGCCAGAATCTCCCTCGACGCCGGCGACCTCGTGGCGCTCTCCGGCGGGCACACCATCGGGCGGGCCCACTGCCCTTCCTTTTCCAACCGCATCTTCCCCTCCCGCGACCCCACCATGGACCAGACCTTCTTCAACAACCTCCGGCGAACCTGCCCGTCCTCCAACTCCAACAACACCACCGTGCTCGACATCCGCAGCCCTAACAAGTTCGATAACAGGTTTCGTTGAATATAATTTCTTACTCTAAATTTTAAATTTATCATAATTTTTAACAACTCTATTTCATATATAATATAAATTATACTATTAAAAATTAATTTTTATTTTATATATAATATAAATTTTAATATTAAAATTTATTTTATTTCACATTAAATTCAAAATATATATACCAAAAATTACTCTTTAATTATGTGTTTTGTTTTCCCAAGCAAAGAACAAGCTTGAATAGTTCATTTACTTTAAACTCTATGATTTTTACCACCCGTCATAGTGTTGATTTTCAGCTATATATTTAGATTTGGCATTTTTAATTACTTAATTTCATTTTTAAATTGGATTGGAAGTAAAGTCTCTACTTTTATTTTATTTTTTGTCATAGTGATATAATTATTTTAAAAAAAATTATTATGTGTATGCAAAAAAGAGATGTTTATTTATTTGATGTAAATTAATTATTATTTTAATATATGTGTAAGATGTAAAAAAAATAATTTTATAATGTAATATTACTATTTAAAATTAAATTAAGTTAATTTTAATTTGTCAAATAAATATGTTCTATATATTAATTAGAGATTAAAAAAAAAAGGATAATTACCTACATGCCACACAATTTAGTTTTATTTATGTCTTACCCATTCATTCTTAGTTAATTACGCTATGCATACTCGAAACATTACAAAATCTTATATACACACATTTGAGTTAAAACTTAATTAAAATCTATTTGGAAAAAAATATTCTGTTAGTAAATCATTAAAATTATATTTTCTTTTAATGATACATATTTTTTCTTCCTCAATACTACACTAAAGCGCTGATTTGTCTTAAAATTAATTTATGTCACGGATGTCTCTTTCTTTTGCCGCCACCTAAACATTAAAGTTTTACGATTTTCATTCAAAATATATTTAAATATTTTTAAAATAATATGATGAACGACTCAGATTTTTTGTAATCTAATTATAGTTAGGTTATTGAAAAATTATGATTATTTATTATAATAAAAATAAGTTAAAATGTGTGTATATAAGATTTTATAATATTTTGAGTGTGCATAGCGTAATTAACTAAGAATAGATAGGTAAAATATAAATAAAATTAAATTGTGTGGTATGTAGTTAATTATTTAAAAAAAAATTGTAATCAGTTTTTTGAATAGAAAATAATTATTTGGCTGCTAAAAACAGAAATAAATTTACACTGCAGGTACTATGTCGACTTGATGAACCGGCAGGGGCTCTTCACCTCCGACGAGGACCTGTACATGGACTCCAGGACGAGGGATCTCGTCACCGCCTTCGCCATTAACGAGAGCTTCTTCTTCGCGAGGTTCGCCGCCTCCATGGTGAAGATGGGACAGCTCAGCGTACTGACCGGGAGGCAGGGGGAGATAAGGGTCAACTGCTCCGCGAAGAATGTTCACCGGGGGTTCTCCATTTTGCCGGCGGTGGAGGAAGGAGAAGGAGACAGCGCTGCTGAATAGCTTGAGTAGTCTATTTCATATTATCTACCATGGCAATCGTTAACTGTGAACGCTGCTGTTTCGGGAAAGTTTTGTTTATGTAATAAAAAGTGTTTTAATTAATGATGTTTCTAATTTTTTAGATAAATTATATTTTAGTCTTAAAATTTATTATATAATATTATATAAATTTGTGTGATTTTAAAAATTTATCAACTTATTAGAATTCTGATTTTCTTGTCAGATGTATATATCAATTATATTTATTTTTAATTTTTTCTTGAAATTAACTGTCTCTAATACTGCAATGTCAGTAGACCAACAAAAATAATTAATTCGCCATTTTTCACATTCACATTTCACATTTCACGTACATTAACCTCGTTTTGAGGTGAGATTTTTACCCAATACAAATTTCAATTATAAAAATTAATTTTATTTCATATTCAATACAATTACGAATATTAGAATCGAAAGTATTTCACATTTTATACACTTTTAATAGTAAAAATTTTTTTTTTCTTATTAAATTTAAAAAATAAAATAATTTTTTTTTCATATTTAAAAAAAATACTCGAACCAAACGAGGCCGATACATCTACAAAATCATCATATACCCACAAAAATAATGCATACGTTTTACAAATTAGAGAATGTTAATAGAAATAGTATTGTCACAAGTGTGGACAACTTGCAAAATATTTCATCACCAAAAAAGTATATAAACTCAATACAAATTTAAAGATAAGTCAACCTAGAGTTAGCTTCGAAGCTTGAATCATAAAACTTTAGCTGCCATCACATCCACAAACTGCTCTATATATGCTCTTTAAAATGCCAAGACTTCGCTTGTTAAATGTTGGCGCGACTACTCTAATTGCACCTGGAACTAAATTTACTAATCGAGTCTCTTCTTTTAAAAGTTTGAGGGTCTCTAAATAGAAACTAAATAAGAGAAAAAAAGAGAGTGACCTCTTGAGAGAGAATGAGAGAGCTTCTCCTTCCTTTTATTTATAGCTTGAAGAAGAGAGGACAAAATAGCTATAGTCTATCACATCTAACACCTAATCCTGCAAAGGATGATTAAGTAGTGGACCCTCATGCTGCCTTAAATACTGCGTTGACATAGTAGTACGGAGGGTACAATTTGCTGATATCTTCTTGAAGAGCTATTCAACTAGGGCTGTTCGAGGAGAGCTGTTCGAGAAGGGCTATTCGACGAGAACTATTCGACTAGGGGTGTTAGAGAAGGTTCTAACAATTTTAATGCGCATTTAAAACCTGAAAAATTTAAATTCCTGCTGAACGGTTTGAATACATTAAAATTGATGCTAGTAGTAGTTATGCGTGTGCAAGGTAGAATTGAAATATCAATTTTATAAATTAAAAATATGGCTGCTCACTCTTTTCTTTCATTTGTTCTTTGAGAGAACTCTATCATTAAATTGATAAAGAATTAGTCTTAAGAAAAGTTGTAGAAAAACATTTGATATTTGAAAACTTTATACAGGAGATCTTATTAAAAATTGTTAACAGAGATTTTTTTGACTATGAATATTTATCGAAAGTAAGACTTTTATTAAATTTTTATCTTTTCTTTTCTTTGTTGCATCATATAAGGATGAGTTTTAACAAAGAATTCTGATGTTAACTATGATGAAGGTAGAGTTTGAAGAAGATTTGCAAAGTATTTATCGAGGAGTTGATCTCGATCTACAACAAATGCACTATTACATGAGAACCATCAAGCGAGTAAATCAAAATAGTGCATCAAAATTTTTTTGGTTAATCCTCTTATTCTTTTTATAATACATACTCATAAAAGATAAATGTATGAAATTCGCATTTGGGTTAAATATTAAAATAAATTTGAAATTCTCAAATTTCACCTGGTAGAAGCGTAGAAAATATTGATTTTTAAAGACGAAATGAAGAAATTGCTACTTGATCTACAAGAGAAGAAATTATTAGGTCCACACAGAGCATAACCTCACATTTTCAGTGGCTAATGGGATTGCGCTGCTTGACCATTGTGGGGCTCACGTGTGCTTGCACAGTTAATAGAGCTAACTTAGTAGAGTACTGTATCGAGATAAATATAATACTAAATATAATGCTAATTAATACATGCTATATAATGCTAAGTATAGGGTATGTATGTAAATTGTGCATTATAAAAGTGTTAAAATTAAAATATATGATGCTAAGTATGAATATAAGAGTTCAAAATATAGATTATATTGTGTCAAATTTAAGCATTATTTTTTTTGGATTATCAAGTATACACATTAAAGTGCTAAATACAAGTTGAATATAAAAAAATAGTAATAAATATAAAAATTACAGTATTAAGTACATACAAAAATGAAAGTGTTAAGTATGAAAAAAATAAAATATGAATTATATTTTTGTAATTTTAGTATTAAATATTGACAATATAGTTTTGACTCATTACTTTTTTATAATAATATACAATTTATAATATATTTTTATTTGTATGTAAGATTTTTATATTTATATTTATTGCTTTTATATTATAACTTCATTACCAACTCTTTTGATGCTTCCCTTCTTTTTTTTTTTGATAAAGTTCCCTCCTAAATTCTAATGTTATGCAAACACTAATTCTTCCATACTTTTTTTTTATTGGATAAATTGAATCATTTTGTTAATGCTCCTCAGGTTTTATATTCATTACAAATATATCCTTTTGTTAAAATTTCTCTTAACCAAGATTGAAATACCAATTTTGCCTTTGCTTATTGGACCATTTAGTAGTCTTAAAATGTCAAATTTTGTTTAAGCCTCAAACGAGTGATTGAAAGTTAATTGATTTTATTTTTTTTATTAGATTCGATACATATTTGGCATGATATTAATAAATTATGATTCTTTTCAAGTAAATATTATGACCCATTAAGTTTTAAAACCAAAAGCATCTAAAAATCAAATGAAAATTTAAAAATAAAATAATAGAAATTATAATTTAAAAATAAAAGAATCGGTAATTAAAATAAATAAATTCATTATTATAAGTATTTGATGATATTTTAATAGATGTTATTTTAATTTAATAATGATTTATTATTTAGAATCAATTATGCATTAAGTTATGGATCAATTCTTGATATAGTCTCTTGTTGCTACCTGCATTGATGAGTCAGACTAACTGCAGCCAAATGAGATGTTTGAGGCACCAATTTTTTTATACAATTTTTTTTTGAGATGAAATATAATAATATTGAATTGAATTGAAAAAGTGTTACTTTGAGATGTCTGAATAACCTAATGATTTTCCTTTAATGAACCAAAGTGTGAAAGGTAAAAATGTTAGGTACCACTATAAAAATAAAGCAATGAGGACCTTAATTTAATAAATTCAAATTTATTGAACCTATTCGTAATAGTTTGCAAATATCATGAGCCGGACTTAAAGTTACCCTTCATTCAATTTCTCTGCTCAGGTGAGGGAAGCTTTCGGGCAAAAATCACAGAACCGCTGCTCCTCGAGAAAGCGGAAAGCCTGTAGAAGAGGAGAGATTATTGCGTTCGGACTGCGTAACACATCGATTTTTCGGAAGCCAGTTGCCTTGTGACGCGTTGCATGCGGGTCCCACCATCACGCTCCACACTAACGGTGAGTTTTTTTAACGCCGTTTGCTCGCTTGTGTTTGGCGGGATATTTGGTGAACTCAAATCAACGCAGGCCTCAGCATTCCCCCGCCCAAATAAGCTCGCTCTCGCTCTCGCCTCGCGTCGCTACCAAAGCACCGCCTCCTTCAACCGCCTCCGCAGGCCCAACGCAGAAAGATCGGCGCCCAACGCAGCAAGAACGCGCCGATCTCGCCTCGCCTTGCTACCAGAGGACCGCCGCCTTCAAACACCGCCGCCCGACACAGCCACCGCAATCGTCGCCCAACACTGCAAGATCCGGTCGCTCTCGCCTCGCCTTGCTACCAGAGCACCACCTCCGTCCAACGCAGCCACCGCAATCCTCGCCGAAACACAACAAGATCTGACTTTGAGTTCGGCGGCCATTAGCCCGTGGACGCCATTATCGGGCTGAAGATCTCTCCGCAGGTGGAGGCAATCTGCTTTGCTGCGTCTGTCGCTCACGTTTGGTGTCGTTCCTCATCATCCCAGTCGTTGACGTAGGTTCGCCGATCGTTGGCCCCTGTTTCATTTCATTTGAGTTTTTTGCTATTGTTGAGTTCAGTTATGGGAGGCCTAAAATGAACGTTATTCATTAATCTTGCAATATGAAAAATTTGATGGGTTATGTTTTTATTGATGAAAAATTTTCTGCTATTGCACGTTTCTATTGTTTGGTTTCATAATAATTTAGAAGCTAAACTCCTTAATTATGTAAAAGTTTAAACTCACCTGTTCTACTATATTTTGTTCTATCTTTTGATTTCAGATGAAAGAAGATGTTGGATGACAACAAAATATTCAGTGAATATTCTCAACTAAGAAGGGCATGGATGACAATAAAGGTTCCTCCCAAATAGCCCGCCAAATATTGTTCCCTCCCAAATAGCCCGCCAAACGTGGGCGACATCGGCTCGTTCTTGCTGCGTTGGGCGGCCGATCTTTTTAAAAACAAAACAACTTAATGAAACCAAACAATAGGAACATGCAATAGAAGAAAATTTTTCATCAATAAAAACATAACCCATCAAATTTTTCATATTGCAAGATTAATGAATAACATTCATTTTAGGCCTCCCATAACTGAACTCAACAATAGCAGAAAACTCAAACGAAATGAAACAGGGGCCAACGTTCGGCGAACCTACGTCAATGAGGATGATGAGGAACAACACCAAACGTGAGCGACAGACGCAGCAAAGCAGATTGCCTCCACCTGCGGAGAGATCTTCAGCCCGATAATGGCGTCCACGAGCTAATGGCCGCCGAACTCAAAGTCAGATCTTGTTGTGTTTCGGCGAGGATTCAGGTGGCTGCGTTGGACGGCGGCGGTGCTCTGGTAGCAAGGCGAGGCGAAAGCGACCGGTGCTCTGGTAGCAAGGCGAGGCGAGAGCAACCGGATTTTTCGATTGCGGTGGCTGAGTCGGGCGGATTTTTAAAAATGGGTAGATTTAAAAAGTATTGTGATGGAGTCACCTTGAAGCTTTTACTCCTTACTCTATCCGGACGTTCATGACCTATAATTATGTCGCACTCTCTTGTTTTCCTTATGATTTTTATCTTCAAAAGTGAGGCTCTTCAAGTAATCGACATGCCATTTCCTTATATAGATTTGAATAAAAAGTAATAAAACTTTAGAATGTTAGAACTTTATAAAGTAAATATTTTTCTAAACATTAATTGATAAGAGTACGTTATCTTGTTGTAAATACTTATTTTTGTTGTGCATCAGATCTAGACCAAGGCCCATTCTTCTTTATCTTAGATATTCTTGCATTGTTAAAATATGTATATTATAAAATTGAAACTAACGCTAATGCATATGACATTACTTTTTAAAAGATATTAGTTGACATTCTCATCGAGCAATGCTCATATGCCCAAAATTGGGCAATAATAATAATAATAATATTTTAAATTTACCAAAATAGTACTAGTTTAAAAAATAATAATAATAATAATAATAATAATAATATTTTTTAATTATTCTACATAAATTTTAATATAAAAAAATATTATTTTACTTCACATACTCAAT